>VXAY01001093.1:1013397-1034220 GCA_013399855.1 Oxyruncus cristatus
AATATACACTCTATTGATTTACAGTCTTTCCTGGCATTGAAATGTTGGGTATTTGTTTATTTATTTTATTCTGAGTTACACAGAGTAAATACTCCTAAAGCTTCTGAATTTCTACACAATGCTCCTAAAACTCTGGGTCACCTTTTCTGACCACAACAAAGCAACATGAACACCTTCTCCAATGATCCACATCACTTTGTTCTCAAAACTGGGGAGAGAATAAACAAGATTTTCAAAGAAGCAAATCCATCAGGAAAACGTGAAAACACAATGCATGTACTACAACACAATTTCAAGGAAAAATAAGGGTATGATGTTTCACAAAGAAAGACCTTTCAATTTCCTGGAGGATAAAACAAAAACAAATATACAAACAAACAAAAATAAATTACAAACTTTTCCAAAAGAACTTACCAAATCATTTCCCTCACCAACAAAAAAAAAAAAAAACCCCAAACAAAAATTGACCCCCTAATTAAGAGATTTTGCTGTTAAACGCACATTGATTTCTGAGACAGCTACTAGACCCTGTAACTTCATATAATCATATAATCTTTCTCCTGACTGCACATGTGCCTTCACAGTCACCACACAGTCTCAATGACACATAGGAGCATAGAGCAAGATAATGATGGTGGAAAGTACTCTGTGACACAAGGCCTTACTCCTTGATCCTTTAAAGCTCTTAGGATTTCAAGCAATAGGAAAGTGTTGGCAAAGTGCTAGAGAAGTGTTGGGAGAGCTTGCCAGAAGGGCAAGCAGATGAAGAGTTCTCCACTGACAGGCTACACAGCTGCTCTTTAGCCACATCTTTGTGTGTGAAATACAATCTCCAAAGCTTTCACAGAGCTTAACTGCTGAGCCCACCTATTCAAACCAGGCAGTGGAGTGAGACTGAGGTTTTATTCAGTGCTTAAATATGAAAATGACTGTAATGTGCATCATGGACAAGGACTTGGAGAACAGTAACTCCAATAGATCTGAGTATTTGCACACATACGCACTCTATTCAAAGCATCTGTATGCTATAGAGTGTTATCAGAAGACTAATATATCCCAATCAGACAGGATTTATTTATAGAGAACTCTCTTTTCGCAGTGTTAGATGCCTCATTAACTTGATTCAGCTTGCACACAGCAAAAATATTCCCTCCCTCTTCAGATTTTTGATATGGAATTATAATTTCTTGTTTCATTTGTTAAAATCCTTTCGCTATGAGGACATTTCAGAAATGCTTTATTGCACATGACTTTTTAAAATGCCGGAGTATTCATTTTGACCAAAAGGCTCTCCTTTTGATGATTTCCTCTTAAGAGAGACACCAGAAAAGGTTGTCCTATTTCTTCTTTTCATTTGCCTCTTCCAGAAACCATTAATAGCCAACATTTGATCCTCCTACACAAAAGTTCATGATAGCAAAGTTGAAAGAGTGGGTTATACATTGTGCTATGAACGGATTATGACTATGGTATGTCACTGCTACTGTCATTATAAAGCTGAGGGAAATTATACTGTAAGAATTTTAACTAAGTGTGAGTAAAGTCTCATTCTGGAAGATTTAGGGAGTGTATGAGCTTAGATAATTTGGAAATTTTAAACTTAGCATTTCAAATTAGCGTGGAGATTTACAGGAATTATGATAAGAACCTGTCCGGGAGAACCTGGCAAAAGAGTATAACTACTTTTTCGGTAGTTTACGATTTTTCTCTTGGTTCCATAAAGCAGAATACTCCAAGATCACTTCTTCAGTGGTTTCAGCTCCACAGCCTGCTTTCATTTATGGTTATAATTAAAGACAGAGCAAAAGGAACACATGCAAAGGAACAAGAAAAATATATGAACATATGAATGTATTGAAATCAGTGAATTCAAGTCATAAGCTTGCCCAGAAGACAGGGTCTTTCTCATTATTGGAATGCAATAAGAATGAGGAGCTGGAAATGTCATTTTAAAGATATGAATGGGCAACACATCCTTTAGTAGTTGCAGTTCATTCACAGCTTGATTTTGAACTACTGATATCAATTTGCCTCAATGCATTACTTATCAAACTACTATCTTAAAATCTTTCAGATCAATGCAACCTCCTTTTTTAACATCTCTTACAAGAAAAACAGTGTTTACATCTGTTCTAACTATTCCCACTGCAAGCCCCATCCTCTGTCCTTAACCATTCTTTATTTTTCAAATAAAGACTATTTTTTCATAGAGAACTCTTTTTTAGAATTGGCTTATCAAGTGTCTTTTTGAGCACTGTATGGGGAGATGAAAATAATTATTTCAATCAAAGGTAAGTTTGTTGCAAGGCTATTTAAGGAAAGATTCCTTTATCAAAGAATCTGTGTAAAACAGCCTTGATTTTTCAAAAAATGGTAAATATGAAGTCAGTTTTAGAGTCAAGAGCAATCTGAAGACCAGTTGTGTAAAACAACCACAGAATTGCTGAATGTTGTGACTAACTGTCATGACAATTTGGAGGTTTATTAAAAACAAGAATGGAATTAATGAATCTTAAATCTTATTGATTTTTTTAAAAGTTTACTTCCATTTACTATGAAAACAGTTGGGCAGAAGATCTGGAACATTAGGCCTGAATCAATCTGAGCAAAAAGAATCATAAACATCTCTACCTCTCTTTCTATGTTTGTTCTTGCCACTATCTCTACCTTTGTCTCTAGTTGTGTCTCCTTCTTTCTCACTCTATTCAGCTACGTCACAGTTTTAAAGACAACCTCATGATTTATGCACCCACTACATAGCTCTTGAACATTTCAAGTATGTGCACAACATTTCTGAATCCGAAACACTTGGAAAATGAAAAAAATTATTACAGAGTAATGAGTTATCAGTTCTACTCCGCTCTGTGGCAAATATGTGTTTGAGAAATCTCATAGCATACATGACAAAGATCGGGAGCTACTTTGAATTAGCTTCACAATAAGCATGAAGGCTCAAACACTTAACCTAGAGCAGCTGATGCATGATAAATCAATAATTATGCTAATTTTATTGCAAAATTATTCCTGCTCAAGTGTTTCAAAGTTATATGTACACTGCAAGTACTGTTTAGAATCATTTGTGTTAGAAAGGAAGTTGATTTGCTGTATTCTCTTCAGCAACTTCCTTGGTGCCACTTAATCCAAGGGTGACAGGGATTTCTTAGCCTTTAAATAGCCTGATAGATACAGAATGATCAGGCCAAGGATCAGCTTCTTTCTAAGCAATATTTCCTGAGCAAAATTTTAGAGATGTCTTTTTTAGCCAAGCACGTGTTCGATTTCCATCTCTAAGAATGTTTTTTTCATATTTTGCCAATACATCCATACTACATTTCTGCCTATATTTTCTTCTTCGGTGTGTTAATGCTGATGAGCCTGTGCAATTTTCTCAGTGATGAACAAACCTGCCATTAAAAACACTGTTTAACCTAAAACATATAACAAGCATGAAAACAGCAGCAGTTCATAAACGAGCCTGAGTTTCCATGGAGGTACTATAGATCTTATATGTGTCTTAATTAGCTTCTCTGCTCTTTAAAAATGTATTCTGGCTAATCTAATGGTCTACTGACTGTACAAACTGGTTTTATAAGCATGGATTCCTCTTTCTTCCTTTATATAGTGACTGCAATGATCAGGGTGATGAAAAAACAGAATTTGCAGTCTGCTGATACAGCCCTCATCCAAATAAAATCTGCTGTAATGTGGTAGTAATAATAATAGTAATAATGACAATAATAACAATAAAGGAAGATACTAGAAGAAACTTTTTTTTTTCTCTCCCAGTTGTTAACTTAAGAAACACTAATGGTATTTTTGTCTCTAGTAGTTCCCCAAATAATGTAATCTTAACTAAAATCTTAGCAGCAAGGAATACAAGACGGCTGCAATCATCTGTTTAAATTAATAAAGGACATTATATAAAGTAATAACTAAATCTTTCTACTAAAATATATTTATGGTAAACTTGTATTAAAATCTGGATCATTGCCACATAAAGGCCAGCTACAAAGGACAGATGTGAGTTTCAGAAGCCCAAGTGAAATTTTCCTTTTATCCTCTATTTTCATCTGTTTACCTCCTCAACAAACTATTCCAATGACATAAGAGTCTCTGTGTCATATTTTCCAGCTTCTTCTTGTACCTGTATATACCTTCTCTCCTGGCTCACAAGAATTATATTCAGCATGGCCCAACCTTTCCAAAGGATCACCAGCAAGACTGTGAATTTACAAAAGGGTGCTTGAGATTGTTTCAATAACTGAGCAGCTCTTATATAAGGGAAGGTTTCACCAGGCTTCTAATATATTAATTCTATACATATGCTTTTTAAATACTGGACAACCTCCTCCCAGGAACTACAATTATCCTTGGTTTACAAACAGTACTTTCT
Source organism: Oxyruncus cristatus (assembly GCA_013399855.1). Taxonomy (NCBI): domain Eukaryota; kingdom Metazoa; phylum Chordata; class Aves; order Passeriformes; family Cotingidae; genus Oxyruncus; species Oxyruncus cristatus. The sequence continues at coordinate 1,017,791 of VXAY01001093.1, forward strand.
CACCTCTCTCTTGATTTTGTTTCACTTCTTTTTTACCCTGTCTCAAATTCAGGTTCAAAAGCTTTGTCAGATTTTGCAGTAGTTTTATTAGCAGTCCAGAATGCTCTAGGTCCTGGTATATACTTTCCTAATGATTTCTCTTCAGAATACATTCAGACAATTTTCATCAAAATGTATATTCCGTTGTCTTCTCTGGAGCAATGAGATAACATTCTGTACTGTGCCACAGTAAGTCAGGCTTAGTTTCCATGCAATAGAATGCTACAATTATAGCCTGAACATGTTACAAGGTATTCTGTGTGTGGTAAATTGGTGCTGTTGCTGGGGGAACTAACCCTCATTTATGGTATTTTACTTTTCCTCTGAATACTAATCTGGGATCCTTGTGTATATTGTTGTTTTCACAGTTTCCAGGGAGTTTCTCTGTTAGCAGTGAATTTCAGGCCTTAGATTCATATGAGGGTATAATCCCTACTGGTCAAACATGGATTGTCATTATGAAAAATGTATTTTTTTGGAAATACCAAAATAACATTTGACAGATCATTTAGCATCAGATGGGTAACTACTGGTCAACTATCTCTATTTTAATCACCGTTAGATCTCAGGGTAGAATCAGAGGAAGAGTCCTTGTTAGATATGTTAGGCTACCGTGAAATTACTCCTCTTGCCACTACAAAGCAACCTGAAGCAGTAAATAAGTGCCAAGAGGCTTGGACAATGTGCAACAGAGGCACTCAGATACTCAAGCAACAATGTGGGAGTTCAGATAGACAGACAGATAAATGGACCTCAAAGAATCTAGTGTTGATGTGGTGGTATTCATGAGCTAAAAGAGCAGCCCCCACACAGCCTGAAGTGAGTCAGGCTGATTATAAAATGCGAGAGATGCAGCCTCCCACATCTGACTCTAAATTCCCGTTTGTTCTGCTAAAAAAATTTCTTCATTTTCTCAAACCCATTTAAAGACTGTTGAGCACTTCTGTGGACAGTCTGAGCGAGAACAAAACATACTCAAGCTTTTAGACAATACTTCTTACAGGATAAGGTTGGAAAAGATTTTTTTGGCCATCGCAGTGCAAATTAGTTTTAAAAGAAGGACATGAATCAACATGTCTAAGCAGCAAAAATGGACAAGTGGGCCAGAAACTCTATGAAAAAAACTAAAAAGAAAATCATTTGCATAGAAAACCTGGGAAGAAGAATGTTTCAGGGGCACTTAGATGTGGAAAGATACAGAGCTACGGAGATCTGGAGGAAACACAAAAGGAAAACATGGAGCACTCTGGTTCATGTGCTAAGTGGAAATACTTTTTTACACGAATGGTTTCCCTTTGTGTTTTGTCAGATTGTCATTAATACTTTTCAGTAGCCATTCTTCAAACTGGAAAAAAATTAGCATATTTCAAGATGCGTTAAATCCAGGCTGAACAGCAAGATTAAATCAGGTTACACTTCTAGGAATAGTGTTTGAGACCAAAAGTACCTCATTCCCTTCAACTCACATAGCTGAGGAACTGAAAGGACATCACAAACATAATGCCAGAAGACATTAAGTACTAGTGAAGCAAAAACAAAATAATTTTTTGATTACCTTCCATTCTCCATTCCATGTCCAGTTCAATGACTTCTGAGTTATATGTGTTTAGAACTGTGGTTAAGGCACCACAATCAGCTTCTCCTGCCACATGCACTCTTCCCTCAGAGTGACTTTCACTACTTCATGTGTAGCCAGTCTTACCAACATGCATGCAGGGACTGTAATTTAGGCAAAATGTAAAATTAAGGACTCTATAGTATTAAAGACAGCAATGGTTGAAAAGAAACTAGAAAAAAATGAGATGTACTTCAAGAGATGCACTTCTGTAGTTCTCTGTCAAATCTTATTTCAGATTCTGTTTTGTCTCATTTCCATTTAATTATGATTTTGGATTGTATCGCTCTAAATCTGTACTTCATTATTACCACAGCATATCTGGGCTTTTTTGAATGGCTCTAATTGGCATTCTTGCTGGCAGTCTCAACAAAGAGGCCAAAGACCGAATGTGCATGGAGACCTCCTTTGAAACTGTCCTTCTTAAACATGGCAGAGACATGCTGGAGAAGCAGGGTCTATGATCACTGGAGATGTCAAATGTGCTACCTGGAGGCAGGCTGAGGATGTGTATGGACCTCTTTCTGCTAGCAGCCTACCAACCAGACAGCAGCCAAATTCCACTCCAAGGGTCTTTGCACACCGCAGTTTGCGGGATCGGAGTGTAGATGAACAGTGGACTTCACCCTTAGACAGCTGTGAATCGTGTTATTTTTAAAAATCATAAAATGCAAGCATACAATTAAAATATAAATGTCCAAATACTTGCTTCTGCTGCAGCATAAATTTGATGAAGTCCCATTCATATTGAAATGTAAATGCAAAATATAAATCTAAAATATTAAAAAAAAATGGATGGCTTGGAAAAAGGTAACGTTTTTCCTCTGTGTAGAAGATAATGATACAATATTCAAGTTTTCCACTCTAAAGGTAATATTTTTTGTCTAAGTCAACATACTTTACCATTTTTAAACTTTTCTCATCATATTTTTGACAGCAGGTTTTCCAATTTTGACAGCTTTTAAAAAGTAATTTTAACAGACGAGTGATTTCTCCTCTCAGCAAAGTCAGATTATGTGAAATGTCAATGTAAAAACTATATACTGTGACACATAATCATTTTTCATTGAATTTACTTATTAATTTTACTTGCTATTGCTAATAAAATGTAAGTGCTTAGCTAATTGTATTGCTTATTTAAATTTTTTAAAGGAATGTATTTTAAAATTGCATTTTTTTCTGACTACAAAATTTCTGAGGCAGCTACAATTTGTCACCCTTCCAAATTATTTAAAGAGGAAGAATTACTACCACAATTGATATTCCCAGCTGAGCGGCCAGAGAATGAAGCAGCAGGGAGAGGTTAAACCAGTCTTTCATCCATAAGGGTGGGCTCCTTGATTTAAGGGTTGGAGCATAACTGCAGAATTTTACAGGGAAGTTTTTTTAAGCATGATGCATGTAGTTTATAGAAACCTGCAGACTTTTGGTACCTGTGCTATCAGTTGGGCACGTTCAGCAGGAGTGAACTCAGTAAAGAGGGGGGAAATCAGGAAGGGAATGGTCAGTTCGAAGTTTTCATTTCTAGATCAAACTCACCTCAAGTGGGGCATAAATGAACTGGATCACTCCTACCTCTAAAGGAACACAGTTCTATATCTAAGTTTTTAAATTTCTGTACAATGAGTTTTATTTATGATTTTATACATCGGAAATCCAAAGGTATTATCTATTTCTACTCTATAAGTCCAAATGAAAAAAAATAAAATAATAAATGATGAAAAAAACCCACACCACACAAAAGCCAAGCAACTCACATTTTCAAGATCAGTACTATAGGTAGAGTGTGCCTACAAAGCCTTTGGGGTTTAGGTCAAAATAATGGATTCACTACAGTTTCACACAGCTGTAACAGACTGGAAGGCAATCCCATCATAAATCTCTATCTTTATTTGTCTCACTTCATCCAGGAAAATACTTTAGTGCTTGAGGCAACACACCCAGATAAGAGAAAATTTATAAGAAATTGAGATTTTCCCTCTTTATTAGCCTTAAACCATCAAATAATCTTAAGAAGTGAGGATCATGTCTCATAGGAAGAAAAAGACTCAGTGTCACTCCCCATATTTAAAGTATTTCTATTCAGCTCAACTTATGTGTCATTACAATCTATTTTATATTCCGTTTTGATCCATACACTTCATATGTCACTGGGCCAAAAGTATGCTTGTGTTTGAAACCGCTGACAAACTTACCACAATGTAGGCTGCTCCTTCACAGCATTAATGTAAAACAGTTCTAAATCGAGCAATGTTCAATTATCCCTGAAAGTACAGATGACTTAGTTCTTCGTTAACTTCATTGTTTTCCAGTAAAAGTGAAATGTGCTGTATGCAAATTAAATAATACTTAGTGTCAGCACTTAAAAGAAATGCTCATTTAGCTTCAGAAGAGTTTTTTTGTTGCAAATTTTGTTCATTTATTTTAAAAGAAATTGTGTTTGTCTTAATTTGTTCCAAACACAATATGATTGTGAGACACAGTGCCTGCTGGCAAAGTTGGAATTGCTGTCAGCAGGAAATGGCAAACTAATACTAAATGGTGGTAAAATATTTATGTTATAGTTTACTGGGAAAATGAATGCTGTTTTCTATTTCATTCCTGCTTGAGACAGTACACAATAACATAGTTGTTTTCAAAATAAGTAGATAGGATTCTAAACTCTGTGGTGGCTTATCTTGTAACCATCAGCTAAAAACAAAATAATTGTAAAAATAAATCCTTTTAGTAGTCTCAATTTAAGAAATTTTAACTGGGAGTACATAGTGCAGTAATTAGTAGCATCTCACATTCAATGTCATTGGACACTAGTCTGATAGATCAAAAGCTTGTGAATGTGGCCTACTTACTTAGTTGCTCACTCATAATTTTCAATAACAGTGCTGTTCTCATGTAGGGAGGGGTGGTCCAAAGTCACTAGATTACGCTGCAGGATGGTGATGTTCAAGTACAACACTGTGTTTATGTACTCCCCAAAGTGTATCAAAGCTCAGATCCACAGAAATAAAAGAAAAGTCAAACAAAACAAGCATTAGACTGCGTAAAATAAGGTATGGACAAGGCAAACAGGTGAGGCATTGTTTAGGTGGCTAAGGTAGATCAATATCTGTGCTTGCAAGCCAGGAATTCTGCCTGCTTTCCTCTGGCACTATGCAGATCATCTTACGGCCTGCAGACAGACTGTCGCCAAACCCAATTGACAGACAACCTATTTCACCCTTACAAAAATCATACCCATCTTCATTCTTGTGGCCCACGATGGAAAAATAAAAGCCCCCCATGCCCATGGAAAGTTACACTGAAGAGTAGGCATAAAGCATCATTGCAGCAAACTTTTTTTGTTATTCTGTTATGCTCATTACATGATGGAAGCAGCTAAAATTTCTTTTTCTTCAGTTACCAGCAAGTCCCTGCATTTTGCCTGGACTAGCTTATGAAAGCACAGTCTTTCATAATTTGAAAAAGATTCATATGACAGGTTGATACTGTTGCCTCCTTCTCTTCAAATGATCTGTTTATTATTGGAGATGTCTTTTGATTTGAGACAAGGAGGCATGAAGAAGCTCTGACTGCACATCCTAATAACATAGGTTGGTTAAAATTTTGAAACTCCCTTTGAAAACATGTTTTCATTTCAAAAAAGTAAATTAATATATGGTCAGTTTAAAGAACCACTGGACTCCTTCAATAAAGTCCTGGATACCACTTAGTACTTCATTTCCAGCACTAGAGCTTACGATGGGAAAACCTGCCTGCAGCAGGGGATAGGCTTCAACTCATGCCACCTTCAGCACTGGAGAGACCACTCCTGCAGCCTGCATCTTTGAGGTCTTAGACACACAGTATCTTAATTTGAGACTGGGGAAGGAAGCAAGGACAAGACCTTTTTAGACCCTTGAAGACAACTTCTTTCTTGCTTTTATTGAAGATGTTGGTACAGATACTACATCCTGTTCCCTTTTTAAATTGAAAATCTCACACTTTTTCTGTCATCTCTGAACTGATTAGCTATTAAAATGAAGTTACAATTTCAAAATAATGTCTATTTCCCTATTTTAAGGAGATAAAATGTTCGGCTTGAATCTCCAGAGTGTAAAAGGTCACCTTTGTGGACTGATGCATATCATATCTCCAAGTAATGAGAGCAAGTTTGCTTCTCCTCAGTGCAACGACCTTAGTTATTCTTATATTGCAACCATTTTCCTGCCTTACCTTTCTTTATGGTAGAGGAAATGTAATTTACTTGTCAGATTGAAATGTTTGATATAAATCTTTAGCCTTTCTTTCAAACAAGTATTTCTGTAACATTATATTATAAACAACTGGCATGTTTAATTAAACAACTGCTTTATTTTCAGCAAAAGAAGAAGGTATGATTATATTAATTAAATAGTAGGACCTGTGACCAAATTTAAAGAAAACATTTTCAGCTCAACAAGGAGATAGGATTATCCTAATTTCAAGGCAAGGCATGTGACCAGAATTGAAACAAAGTGTTTAAGTCTCTGTCTTTACAATTATTAAAAAATATTTTCATGGAAAAAAGTGAATAAATAATTTTAAGAGTATCTTCCCATGATAACTCTTGTTTCAAATCCCAAGCTGGTTAAAAAATTGAAATGAGTAATATAAAAGTGCTAGAACAATTTATTTCTATGATGAAGTGTGTTTTAATTATCGCAATTATAGTATGTTTACTGGTACTTTTGAATTAAAGTATTATGTTTCTACAAATGCTTTATAGCAAATCTGCCCTGTATTTTATAAGCTTGTTCTTGTATCTAGACACAGAAGCAATGCTTAAGCTCAAATGGTTGGTTCACGTAAGAAGTCCATTCAATATAAGTGATTTCACCAATGTCAGTAAAGCAAAATTTTGCCTATGCGGAGTAACAAATATGGGTTTTAAAGTTTCAGTCATATCAACATTGTTAGTGGGCTTTATTCTGTTGTCTCAAAAGCAATTTTTGTAATTTTCTCCATGCATATCATTGAAAAATTTAAATTACCATGATTTCCCTGAAGACAAAAGAAAGTTTCAAGATCTTAATAGGAAAAGGGATGAGGCACAACAACAACAAAAAAAAATCTCAAATCCTCTTTTATTTGTTTGAAACAGAGAAAAGTAAGACATACATCATTTAAACACTTATGACCAAATGAAATTATCAGTGAAAAAGGAGAAACTTGTTAAAGGAAACATACATTGAGATACAATCCCAATTACCCATGTTTAGATATGTTTATTTAGGTAAATAGATGAAATATTTTTGATACAGATGTGACAATTTTCTGTGCTGTCATTTGCCTTGCAGAGATCATTGAATTTTTGCTTTTATCACATTCCCTGGAGTACTTTTGTGTTTTCATTAAAAAGCAGTAGTTGAGAAAACATGTCAGATGCTAAGCACAAAATCCACAATGCAGCAACATGGAAAAAATATAAGAACTTTTATGGAAAAAATATCTTTAAGTCAAGTACATACAATCTTAAATGACTTGCCAATGAATGTTAATTAGCTTTAAAGTTACACCATGGCATGTCTTCGTGTGCTAAAGAAAACATTTGCTTATTTAGCTAGTGTATGACCAAAGAACAAAAATTAACAGACACGAATAACTACAGGTAACCTCATATTGGTATTTAGGATGGTTACTCCAATGATAACGTGAAATTAGGCCAAACACTAAGCAATGTCCACTGGCAAGTTGTGATCATTAAAGATGTAATTTTTTTTTTTTGTTAAAGACTGACTTAAAATGAAGCTTGTACTGAAGTGAAAAAATGTCACTGTCCGGGACTAGAGTGTTTCTCTTCTTTCTAAAAAAACTTCGTATTTTTTTCCTACTGTAGCTAATGAGACTCCTCAGGGATTTGAGTATAATACACCAGTTCTCTGTATCATTATCCAACAAATATAACAGGTTGCAGGTTGCTCATTAAGAATATTTCCAGTCACAATTAAGCTGAACATGAACATTGTTTAAGTAACCTAAAAACTTCAATAAACATCAAAAGTATTATGTTCCTTTGTCAAATGTGGACAGTAGACTAGTTCCTTCTAATTTATTTATGTTTATACAAGCAAGTGCAATATAAAAGGACAAGTCTTCTCACCCTCTCACACAGAAATTGCTTAGATGTCGGTGGAATTATTCATGAAGAAAGTTAATGAAGTTTAGTGCATGATTTTGAATCATTAATTTACTTGGGAGGAAAAATGTATATGGGTTAACAAAGATGACTTTTTCATTTTCCTGATATTAGAAGATTTCCTTAGAGTCTTCCATGACATATCTCATCAAGATTCATCATTCTACAAAGTGTATAAAAAAATCAAAGGCAACTATTCACATTTGCTAATATATCCTGTGGAGTCTGCTGAAGAGAAAGATGAGCAGACTTTATCATTGTGTTTCGGTACAAGGTTCAGCAGACAGCATTAAACAGACAAATTAAATCAACTGGTTGGTAACGGATTGAAGAGGCAACAATACTAAAAGAAAAACCATTCATGGTAGCCTTCTAATATTTCTCTGCAATGTATATTTCTAGTTAGAAAGTTGTACCACTTAATCTGTAAAATGATTTGCTGATTCAAGTTATACTTTTAACTAATGACTCTACTTCTACCACCATAATTTCCATCCCTTTATTTCATCCCTTCTACTTATTTCAACCTCAATAAATCAAAACATGTGGTTCCAAAACACAAATTAAATGTTAGTTTATATCTGAGGAAATGTCCTTTCCAAGAAGAATGATAATTCTATGTCTGTTGTATCCTGTACTTTAAAATCCAATAACTTTGTTTTGTTAAAATACATGTAGATAATGCAGATGGACATAACATTTGGTAGTCTGCAACACTCACAAAATTGAAGAATCCTTCCTTGAAGGTCCTGTGCTGATTCATACCATGTCTGAAGAGCAAACAGGTAAATGGGTTAGGAAATGTACAATATGTTTTTAACTCTCCTGAATACAGAATGACAGTTGAATCAGATCCTTGGCGTAATATTATAACTTTAGCTTGTATCTTGAACTTAATTATCAGTTTTCTTCTTAAGTTCTAATGTTTTATGCTATCCTTTAGAAATGCTGGCATCTAAACCAACCACATAATCATTCCGAAATTACAAAAATTAAATGTAAGGATGTTTCATTAATTTAATATTCCATTCATATTAGTAGAACATGCTCTTCTAAAGGCAGGAATTGGTTTTGATCTGTAATTGCAAAGAGCATAAGATGCTCTCTATGAGAATATATAGGCGTTTCTTGTTATGGGTCAGTATTTTCCTTTACTTTACACAGACTTTTAGTGTCAAAAAATGGTTTATTTTAGAAAAAGAGGATTTCCAAATAATTTATTATTCCTGCATTGGCCATTTTCTGTGTCTCATATATTTGCAGTTAAGTAAATGGAAAACTAACTGTAAACATTCTGCACTGATTTCTGCAGATAATGATGTCTATGGTAATCCTGTGGCCATTAAACAATCCTACTGGCTGTAACAAAATCTAGTCAGTGGTAGATTCTGAGCCCTGCTGGACAACAACTGAAGCAGGTCTACAAGAAAAAATGCACTGGTTTTTTTTTTCTTTTTGTGTGTGTTTTTTTTGTTTTGTTTTGTTTTGTTTTTTTTTAAACAGAGTGCACCCAATGAAAGGAAAGCATCAGTGGGGACTGGGAAGGAATTCCATCCTAAGTAAACTTAGTAACATTTAGACATAGTCCCTGAAGTGACCATAATACAGGGAATCCAAAGGCAGAGACTGTATAGATGAGAAAGTACACTGTAAACATCTACAGCTTCCTGTTCCCAATGAAGTCCAAACTTATCTTACTGCAGTGTAAGATACTTGCTGGGTAGAGGGCTGTTGGTATCACTCAAAACTATTCAAATTATTTGGTCTGAATAATCTCTAGAAAAATGTCCTGTAAATATTAGCTCAAATTAGAACTCAAATATCAGTTTGACTGAATTTATAACTAGTTATACTTTAATTGACTTTTTTTCTCATTTAAATATGTCTTTCCATTGAAGCCAAAATGTTCCATAAAAATGTGTCAGTTTTAATGATGTTTGTAATGGGAATGTTCCTGGCTTGTCTATTTAGTCATTTCCTAATGAGAATGAAACAAAGGATTAGAAAGAGAAATGCACACACACAAAAAAAAAACCCAAAAAACCCAAACCAAAACAAAACAAAAACAAACAAACAAACAAAAAAAAACCACAAACAAACAAAAAAAACCCACCAAACACAGATATATGCAATTTTATGTCATAAAAAGTATTTCAAAGAGTCTTGGTTTATTTTCAGTGTAAAGAAAAGGACATCTCAAGCCATACCTATGTTCACAGACTGGGAAATAATACATTGCCCTTTGGTAAGCTCCAGGTATGACATTTTCTATTTGCTTCCTGAAAACAATACAGTTGGTCCGTAATACGGAATACTTCCAAAAATATTTTTCAGCTTGAATTTATTAGTAGACCCAAGATCAAGTTCCAATTGACTGTAATTTTTATACCTACAATTTTTTGCATATGTTGTGTTGGCCTACAAAAGTCAGCTCTTTAGTGAAAAGAAGCAGTACTTACAAGCATAGCAAACCAGTATGATATACACAGATGACACCAAGGGTTATGCTCAATTGCTTTTTGAATAACATCAGTTATTTTGACTGCATGTGTATGAAGTATCAGTTATATTACCTGCAAATATATTTTAATTTCACATTTATACTGACTTCTACTAAGTTTTTTTTATTTAAGGATTAAATAAATTTATTTCTGAGTTCTACATGGCTGGATAAGAAGATGGAACTGAAAGGATCCATAAGGCTGCCCCTATAACAACAGTTAGGCATTAAATAAAGGCAGCAGTGATACGAAGATACTTTGGTCAACCCAAGTTCCCTGAAACTTGGTCAACCCAAGCTCCCCTGCTCTTCCTACCCCCAAGGAATTAGAGTGTCAGCAGATGTATGCTCAAACTGTGTCCATGGGTCTTAAAGAAAAAAAAACCACAAAAGCTTCCCCAAATCATAGGATTAACTTAATTTATGATTTATAGTCAGAGGCTGAGAACAAATGTCACAGGTTCCTAAAGTAATGATTACAATATGTTAAATAAACTGCCAGACAATCCATAGAACACAATATTATTCATTACAAAAGGAGGAAAAAAAAAAAAACAACCTCTTAGCGGTTCCTCTATTCAGATCTTGGGGGAAACAGTCTTCCTAGTTGAAATTTGACAACTAGTTTTACCTCAAAGCCATGACCATGACATGTTAAGACTTTTGAAAATAAACCGGTACAACACGATTTTGTGTTTCTACTCAGATTTTCAGCTGAGGCAAGTTAGCATAATGTAGACATATCCATCCTGAAAACAGGAAACAGGAGCAGAAATTAATTCATGTAATTAATTAACGTAATGTAGATTATGAATTGCCAAAATTCACAACAAACAGGAGGGTCTACAGGTTGAGGATTATCCACGGAAGTGATTTACAAATAACTTTAAACTGTAACAGTAGTTGACAATTTTGTAGCCTGTTCGCAGACAATCGGAGAACAGGGGAAAAAAAGCAAAATTTGGCAATAATCATTCTTTCTGTAGCATCAGTTCACTTTAGCTGATACTGTACTAGACGCATTTTCTATAAGCTTTTCTCACTGCAGTAAGGCATGCACATGACATAGGAATAAAGGGTCATTTGTTGGCTTCATAATTTCTTTTTTTTCCTTTCTTTCACAGTCATGTAGAGATTCTTTGGATTACCAGCACTGTTTACAAGGTGGTACATGTATCATCTACAAAATACCGGTGAAGCGCAGTATCTGCTAAATTTTAGTCAGGGATCACTTCCTTTCAAGGTGATCATTGATGCACTGTTAAAATAGCTTCTAAAAACAGTCATTTGAGAAAAGACTTATTCTACTGCTGTTCTATTACACATTTTAAAGTTATTTCTAGATGAAATATCAGTATTGCCAAACAATTTTTGATCTAATTACAAATGTCTATGAAATCTAGAAATAAAACAATATTGGTACTATTTATATTTCTATAGAAAGGAAAGATAATATCCAGGACTGGCTTTTAAAACTATTAATGAGCCCTGGCAATGCAAAAAAGAGATGGATTAGGTAGATGTAATGAGATATGATTAAAGGGTGTAGGCACTGAAGGGTGTTGGAGAAATTCTTTTCAGAGGGAGTATAATTAGTGTCTGATAAAGTACTTACTAGATAAGATTTTTGAAGAAGAAAGGTTAAGATAAACACATACCATATGACAAACCTGTTTAATTTTTTTCCTTTGGTTCTTGTGTAGTCAATAATCTGTTGAAGTTTTATACGTAAATAACATTTGTTGAATACTTGATGAACCTTCATGAGACAATTAAAGGTGTTTTAATTGCAAAACAGAAAGCAAAGAAAATGTTGAAATGTCCTATTACATTTCCTTTATGCATTTATCTTTTGATTTATGCAACTTATATAACAACCTGCAACCTTTTCCTTAAGAAACAAATTAAACAAACAAATGGACTTCTTAAAAAGCAAGCTTTCTAGAGGTTGCTTAGCAAATTTCAAAGCACTTTTTATTAAATTGAAAGATTTTTTTCTTAGTTCAGGATTTAAAACATGCAGCAGCCTAAAGCAGACCATCCCAGCCACCTTTATACAAGTCCTGGGCAGAGCCTCTTTTTTGTCCATTTGGCCAGTAATATTCCGCATACTTTAAAATAACTGTTAGAATGAGATATCAGGCCTTTGGTTTTCCACTTTTAAGTGTGAACCTTCAACCCACAACTGGAGTTTGAAATTGGAGTGACAAATGTTAGTTCAGTTAGAGCACTCATAGATGAATTGCAGATAAATATACTCGATACTTACAGATCCAAAAGAGAGGTTCAACATGTGAACTTACCATGTGAAACACGAAAATCTGAAATAAAAGCAAATGTTGCCTCCTGTGCATCTGGGGACTCCTCACTGAAGGACAGATACCGTGTCATCATCTCTGGTCCCTGTGTTCAAGACCAGCAATGGTGAATTCCCCTCTTGTTTCTATGTCCTTAAAATATACTCTACATTCTAGAATAATTCATTGCAACAGAAAATTGTTTAGGACTTCATAGACTCATAGAATGGTTTGGGTTGGAAGGGACCTTAAAGATCATCTAGTTTCAAACTTCCCTGAAGTGGTCAGGGACACCTTTCTCTAGACCAGGTTACTTAGACCTCCATCCAACCTGGTTTTGAACGCTTTCAGGGATGGGGCATCCACAGCTTCTCTGGACAACCTGTGCCAGTGCCTGTACCCGCACAGTAAAGAATTTCTTCCTAATGTCTTATATAAAATTCTACTCTCTTAGTTTGAATCCATTCCCTCTTGTCCTGTCACTACATGATCTTATAGAAAGTCCCTCTCTGTCTTTCATGTAGGCTCCCTTCAGGTATTGGAAGGCTGCAGCGAGGTCACCCTGAAGGTGACCTCTTTTCCAGGCTGAACAAACCAAATTCTCTTAGCCCTTCCTCGTGGGAGATGTGGTCCGTTCCTCTAACCATCTTGGTGTCCCTGCTCTGGACTCACTCCAGCATGCCAATGTCCTTCCTGTGCTGGGGACCCCAGAGCTGGCTACAGTACTGCAGGTGGGGTCTCATCAGAGCAGAGTAGAGGGGCAGAATCACTTCCCTCAACCTGCTGGCCATTCTTTTGAAGAACCCAGAACATGGTTGGCTTTCTAGGCTGCAATATTCTGCAGTATTCTGGACTTGCAGTATTTCAATAGTCCTTTTCTACTCATGTCTTCATGAAGAGAAGAATTGGTAAAGCTCAGAACTGGAAACTCTAGCCTGACACATGGCTTCTGAAGTATCTCCTCTGAAAGCTAATTCAGGCCCATGTGCTAAGAGAACCTGCCTCAGCATGGCAGTTTCTTCAAATTCAGTCACTGAGCAGAGGAACTTACTTGACAGTAGCAGAGCAAAAAAGCAAAACAGAGCCTGAGATCAGGCTTTACATGGAACCCAAATGCTGATAGCACTAACATTGTTTCAGTGTTGCAGAGGAGTAAACCACGATCATCTTTCTCATCCTCAGAAGTATGTCAGTTAGAAGACTGCCACGCATCAGGAGCAGGTTTTCTTCTTCTTTCTGTGTACATGAATGTCTGTTTCTTACATAAGACTTCCTGTTGCACACAGTGCATGCAAAGTCACATGGCATGGAGAGTGGTCCTACTTATGGAAAAATGCACAGTTATACAGAACAGTCTCTAAATTCTCTGCCAGGTTATTCAAGTGTACTCATTCAGTATATAAAACCAGTTCCCACTGGGCATATAATCTGTGCACAGAACATCTGAAATTTCTACAAAGTGCTGAGTTCAAGTATCTTGCAAAAACTTCCCCAAAAGACTTATGGTTATCAATGAGCAAATAAACAAAACAAATAATGCACTTGGCAAAAAACTTCTGTCTCTAATAAGTAAAAACCGAGTACATACATCCAGACTTGAGCTTATTTCATGAAGATAGATATGGCAAAGGGAGCAGTGCTTTTCATGCTATTTCAGTAGTAGATCAACATCTTAAAAAAAATGGAATAGATCTTTTGTCTCATGACTTCAATAATTTATACAACTCCTATCAGTTCATTACTAATTAATTAATTAATTATTTGTGAGATTTTTAACTCCTCCAAACTTCAAATAGACTTTTAAATAGCAGGGAATGAGTTCAAGAGGTCAGAAGGAAGCTTCAAAGTCATTCCTAACCAATAGCCCTAAAAGAAGACCAAAAAACTCCATTTCTTGACAGTAATGCTGTTTCTGAAGTGTAATGATAACACTGTAAATCAGTATTGTCAACATTGTTCTTTGCTGCTTATTTTTCAACTTCAGTTAAATATGGTTCCCCCCAAAAAATCTGAAATAATTTATTTTTTAAATGAGCATACCAAGCTGGTATCTAACTTGGCATATATTTTTGTGAAATAAATTCTAAACATTCACAGAAGGAGTATGTTATTAGGTCAACTATTCCCTGCCAGTGAAAGGACATTCCTCATACTACATTATTCTCTAGGGGTTTTTTGCAAACTTGACATCAAATGATTAGATTCATGGAGCCTCCAGCATTTACTTGAAGAATCTTAGGAATCTTTTCTACCTGTTTCCATCAATCCATCAATCAGGAACATTTCAGGAACATTTAAACCTTATTTTAAGAACTTTTTAGTGTTAGTCTATTTCTCCCAGTGATAACCCAGGGCCATCAGGCAAGAGGGCAAAGATTCAATGGATTCTGGCAGAGCAGAAATGAAAATGGAAATGTCAGGAATTCTGTTGTGTTGTAGGAAGAGAGGGTGAGGTGATTCTTTGGAGGTGGTAAGGCAGCTAGGTCACTTCCTTCCCACACACAGTTCCTGCACATACCTGTTCACACAGGTCCTGATGCCCAAGTTTCTTCCTGTAAATCAACACTATTTCACAATTTCCATGGGGATCATGGTGGAGTTGTACAGGAAAAGTCTGGATATCTTTAGGATCTACATGAAAACAAGGCAGCAAGCACTTTTCTGCTTTTCTTGTAGGGGCATGTGTGAGAAGAGACATTGACAAATGTGGCTTCATGTGCTGCAAAACAGAGACAGTGTTCAGATACCCGTAGACCTGCACTACTTTCTGTTGTCACCTGTCTGGGTACTACAAACTGTGGCCTGCTCCATCTTTGGGGTAGGAATCATGTAGACTAGAAATAATAGTACCATCCTGTTCTGCAAAAAACTTCTACTCACTTGCCTTCACTTGTTGGGCTTTCTTTCCTCTTCCTTTTTTTTTTTTTTTCTTGATATTGCCTTAATGTCGCTGTTGCTGATGCTGTTGTTCTATTGAATCAGGAACCAAAAAACATGTGACTTTTCCTACTTTCTCTACCTTTTTTTGGCAGTTTCTGCATCACTCAGACTGATGGCACAGCCTCCAAAGCAGCAACTCTGGGCTTTCCATTGGTCAGTCTTGAAGATGCAGTAAAAACACATCAGAAAGAGAAAGAAAGGAGTTTGTCTGTAGGTAATCTGCTCTTTTCTGAGTTAATTTAAGCTGAGGGGAACTGGCTGCAGTGTTTGAGTGTCAGAATTTACCCTATACAAAATGGGAGTTAGTGCAGAGGAGAGGAGCACCAGAAACATGAAAATCTTTACTAAAGATGAAGAAGAATATCCTGTTTGGAGAGAAAACTATAGAATAAGCCCTGCTGACCATATATGTTTTAGGTGTTTCTATAAGCAGAGAATTGCAATGCATCATTGATTTGATTTTTTTAAATAGGGAGATTATGACTAGTGTTTTCTTCTGCTAGTGTGTTTGATTTAGTGTTCTCTACTATTGTTATACACTGACTCATGATTTTCTTTAAATGTGAACTTAGAGAGACTCTCTTCTGCTGTGTTCCCACTTGCGTTTGGCTTTGTTTTGGTTTGGGTTTGGTTTGGTCTGCTTGTTTGTTTGTGATTTGGGCAGAGGAGGGGGAACTGGGTTTGTTTGGTTTTTTTTTTCTGGTTATGCTCAAATATGTTCTATTTCTAAGTGAAGGCAGTATTATACTCCTCCCCTCTCCCCAAATTAAAAAGTAGCTCTTCTGAGTGTCACTCTCCTTGAGGAAGGTCTGCGCAATCTGTTGAGGATTAGGGACACATTGTATGCAGGAAGAAAGTTGTCAGGGTTTAGATCAAAGTCGGGGT
>VXAY01001093.1:1037884-1052993 GCA_013399855.1 Oxyruncus cristatus
AAAGAAAGAAAAAACCCCACCAAACAAAAAACCAACAACACCCAACCCCAAACAAACAAACAAAAAAGGAGTTGCAGGCCCAAACTCTCGCGAATCACAGTGTTTAATAACTAACTAGGCTCGGCTCTGTGTGTCTATGTGTGTTTGTATTTTCATTGTCAAAGAATAAGCGTGTATGTTCTTCACATGTTAGATTTCAGTTTCTTGTTCATTTCGACATTCTTTAACGACCCATCCCACAGAGGTGTCTAAAAGCACCTACAGATTATCTGCCATCTCTCTACTACTCTAATGTGACACACCTACCTACATTTTAGGGGCAAATAATTTGAGATAGATTTACAGTTCAACCCTCTCAGCAGACAGGAGGAGAGGTCTGTGTGGAATATAAATTCAAGAATGTAATTCTTTCTCAAACAAATAATCTGTTCCCTTTCAAATATAATTAATGTTTTGATAGTCCATTTCTTGTGTGAGAGAGATACAAAAACAGAGGCAACCTCTTGGATCTCTGTTTGTATATTTTCAACAGGAATTTACAGTACCTATCCTGTGAATGTGACAGATAGAGTGTTTTAAACATTTAGAATTTTATTTGTTAGCAGAACTGCAGTAGGAAACTGATAGATCCTTACTGTCCACCGTGCCCATTTAATGCACGTTTTTGTTGCAAAGGAAATTGCAGTTGCAGGAGGAGGACATTAGTCTTTCACTGGGATGAGAAACGTTTCCTAGCTCTCAGGATGCAGACTTCTGTCCTGTTGTACTCGGGAGGCATATGCCCTTGCGCTTAATCTTTCATTGTCCTCTCTCTTTCCTCCGTGCGGCTGAGCTACGTCCTTTCTTTTTTCTCACGTAGGGGGTTAAGGAAAACAGTGGGAACATTTCGGTTTTGGCCGTCTCCAACGTTCAGACTGGTCCGGGAAACGGCGAGTTTCAAGTCACATAGCCTGAACAAAGCAATGTTTGAAAATGTCCAGAACATTCGTCAGATGTTTGTTAAATACTGTTATATGATCACATGGATCATTAGTTATAGATCTGCTACCAAATCCAACGGGGCTGAGTTATCTTTTTTTCCCCTCCTTCACCTCTCTCCCTCTCATTTCTTCTCTCTCTGTCTCCTTTCTATCACTGGTTTCGGAGGAAGATTTAGAAAGTGATTCTGCCACGCTTCGGGAACACAAAAATCATTGATATTCATTCTCAATGCCTACACCGTTTCTAAAGCACAACACAAAATTGTCTTGGTTGAAAAAAAAAAAAAATCAATGTTTTAATCCAAATGCTACAAACCCTGGAGATCGGCTTGAGACCACAGCCATAGACACTTCTATCCGGTTCATCAATGGCCAGATTCGACGTCCATAAATATCAAAAGTAAATTTCACATTCGTATCACTGCATTGGGTCCCCATAGTAACTATAGCCTACTAATACATCTTGCATTAATTTTCCAGTATCCTATTATTTTTGAAAAATCGAGTATTAATCGGAAGAGTGGAGAAACTTTAGAAAACATTGTTTTACAGCTGCGGTTGCCTTGCCTCACCTCACTTTTCTCTAGCGGGCATTTTCAAAGAAAGGGAGGAGACATCCGAAAATGAATCTTCATAGAAAGAGGCAGACCTGTAGTCGGTATGAAAGTCTTTAGCAACAAGAAACATTAGGAATATGCGTCATTACTAACCTTACAAAAATAATCAGTGGACTTAAAAGAGTGGAGTTTGCGTTTTCAAAATAGTGCAAGGCCCTCTAGTTGTATAGGAAACAGACCTGGCTATTCTGATATCAAGTTTTAAAAATTAAAAAAAAAAAAATCTTCCAATTTTTTTATTTTTTTCTCCCGAATTTATAGTTTCTGGATGGATTATTACAGACCCACAGACTCTTATCTCCCTAAAAGAGTAATATAACTTGGATTTGGAGTATATAATATTTCAACTCCCTTCTAATTTTATCATGTTTTCTGGATTTACCTTTACTAGAAACTCTTAAAATGTCTTGTAAATACCAGAACACTATGACAAAGATAATCTTAGTTCAATACAAAGATACCAACCTCAGTCATTGAGATCCAATTAATTCGATGTTTGCCTCCAGTGATCTGTGGAAAAAAAAAAAAAAACAAACACATGGGGGAAAAAAAAAAAAAAAGCAATCTCCACACACACACATACCGAGAGGGGGGCGATGGACACACAAAAAAGGAAAATATTTACTGCATTGATCTGATAATATCTCTGGAAAAGTCAGATACACAGTTTCTAACTATTGTCTTTAAAAATAACAAAAATAACTTCGATACCTCTGGGATATGCAACTGGTCTTTTTTCGCCAAAGGCTAACGTTAGGGACGATCGCACTTACGTTCAGAAAATATTGTTATTTTTCTTAATGGGGAAAATTGGACTCCCGCGACTTAGATCTGTGGTTTTTAGGACTGGGATGGAAATTGGACTGACACCACTTTGCACTTTAACAATCGGATTTCGTCAGGGTACAAGTTGTTTGTTTAACCCGACAGCTCCGTGCACCCCGTCGCACGCTTTTACACACTCATTAAAACGATTATTCACGACCTGTCGAGTGTTTTCTCGTTCATTCACAGGAAAGACTTAGCGCTCTAAGATTCAAGAGCATACGGTCAGCTATACCACTGGCCGAGGGGAGAGATTACTTATCTCTGCGATCATCTGATGCGAGGCTGTCTTATCTCTACAGGTTGTAAAGCAGCAGTTCCCGGAGGTAAAAGAAGGGGGGAAAAATCCTCCCCCCTCCCCGTCAAAACTCGCCTCAAGCAAAAGACGAGAAAGAGAACGGAAGAAGGGCTCAGCACTTGCTCAGTACCGTGCGCGGGTCCTGTTCCCACTTCCCACCCCGTGGCTCAAGCTCACGCGGCGCCGCTCGGCGGGCAAGCGGCGGGCAGGGCCGCGGGGGCTGCACCCCGTGGGGCAGCGCGGCCGTCATGGGCAGTGGGGAGGGGGACTTCCCTTCCTGCACCTGGCTCTCACACCGTCCCCCTCCAGTTTTCCCTGGTCCCGAGCTCGCTCCCCTCTACCGAGCTGCCTGTATCAGCACAATCGAAGCGGAGGAGGAAAAATACTGAAAAAGCGGAGCCCTCTCCGAAACGGCTGCGAAAGAAAATGCGAGTGTCCGGTCGAAAAAAGTGTTAAAGAAAATAGATGAAAATGTCAGCCTTCTGGGGTCCTTGGAGGGAATGGTTGGGAACCAGGTCGTTTAGCAGAGAGTCTGGGGCAATTCCTTTTGGATTGGTTAAATCACTAAGCAAAAAAACCAACTAAAAATATCGTCTGTTTTGAGCACTCTGACATTTGGACGCCGATCCCTCTGTTTTGTTTGGTAGACTTTTTCCGTTTAATATATTGATTCCTGATTTCGATATTCAGATTACCTCCATCTATGGAGATTACATTCCATCTATGAGGAAACCCCAGGGCCCACTCTGTTGCTGGGAAGGTGTTTTACACGTACAACGGAAGCCAAGGGCACGGAAGGCGAAGCACACATCAAATCCCGCTCAGCCTCTGCGGATCCAGAAACACATTTTTCATTTGGAAAATATCTAAACATAATGCCCCTTTATTTAAATGAACCGACCCCGAATGCAACAAGGGATTTTAATCTGAAACGGCTTCCTAATTGCTCGAAAGGCAAGCACGTATAAGTAATTTGTTAAACTTACTGGATTGCAATAATCCACTATCAGGTTAGCTAAGAATGGATCTGTCAAGTGTGTTTCCCAGTCTAAGCTCTTTCTTTCAAACCAATCTGGTAAAATAATTAGCAGACAAAGAACCTGAAATATGTAAGAAAATACCTAAAGATCTGCATAAATAAACATACTAATCAATAGCAAGCTACTCAACACTTGTTTTATTGATGAAGAGACAATCGATTTTGCTGTTCCAATCTGCAATCAGAGATCTGTATTTAATTATTAGTACTTTAACCCTTACTGATTTAATAATAAAAATAGAGCTAATATGTCCTACCCTTCCACCGAAATGCAAATTATAATGATGACATAACCAAAGGCAACTTATACTTCCCAGCAAAACAAACAGCTTTGCTCAAACAGAATAAACAAGCAAGAAAGAAAAGGAACATGCAGAGTGGCTTGTTCTGATTTATGCTAGAGGACACTTTCACAGTCAGAAAAGATCGGACAAATATATACATGCATATACACACGCGTATATATACATATATATAGAGAGAGAAAGAGACAGAGAGAGAGAGAGGGAGATAGCCGGGAAAGTTCATTGATAAAACAACAATGCCATTTTTATTTGCATAATTCTCATCTGTTTTCTCATAGACCACTATGAGCGTGGGTATACAAAAGGCTAATAAAAATTAGCCATTTTGTACAGCTGTGAATATGGTACAAAATCTAGGCTGCATCTTAAATCCCCTAGATGCACTCGCCATCAGAAGTGCAGTTCAGAAACCTAAAAGGAGCTTTATTTATCATTAGCATATTTCAAAGTTATTTATGAGTCATAGAATTAAATATATAGATGATTATGTGATGTGCTTAACCGTATCCCCCATAGACCACTCTAATAATCTGTCTTAGTTTTGTTTCTTTTGGGGTCTAGTGAAAAGTCTAATCGGTGCGGTCATCCCCATTAGGAAATATACTGGTGTGAGGATGCGAGAGTGTTTGAGTGTGCAAGGAGCATAAAAGGAGAATAAACCCGACTTCTAGTATAGCATCACCAAGATTTTTGCTTCAAAGGAACAATTTCGTAACCAGTGAATATTACCAGTATTTAATTTGCAAAAGTATTGCATCCTTTTGGGACATACCATGCTTCACAATGAGGTTATGCTTATTTTTTTATGAGAATGCAACTTCTCTCTCTCTCTCTCTCTCTTTCTTTTAGGCTGTTTTCTAAGGCTTAGAAAGAATTTCTCTTTTTTTTTTTTACTCTACAGCCAGGCTTCAGCCAGAGTTTTTGGCAGGTACCTGTCTCCTCTTGGATATGATTAATTCAGCAGACTACCTAATATTAAATACTTGCGATCAGATAAATTCTGAGTAAAAGCAGAGCAGACAAGGTGGGGATGTGGGGAGGGGGGGAGACGAAGAGGGGTTCTCTTCCTTCCACTAACTAACAGTGCTGGGCTAACACTTAGCTTGGAGGGCCGCCAAGTTAATGGGGCGCTCGGCGAGGTCTTCCCCGCGGACCAGTCGCAGCAAACCCCGTTCCTCCTCCATCGTTAAGAGACAACTGCCGGGAGCGCCCTGAAGGGGAAGGGCTCCTTTCACGTGTTCCTACCTCCCTGTGAAACATGCTCCTGCGAAATCATTCATAAAGCGCTCTGAGTTCCCCACCGCGGGAAAAAACAAACAAAACAACAAACAACAATAACAAAAAAAAACCCCACCAAAAAAAAAAAAAAAAAAGGAAAAGAAAGAAAAAACCCAAACCAAAACACAACACAAAACAAAACAAAAAACCCCAAACCAAACAAAAACATCCCACAAACAAAAAGTCGCCAAAAACCCCCAAGAAAGCTCAGGCTTCGTCTCGCCTTTTTAGTTCGAAATTCAGGTTTCCTGTTCAGGCGGCTCTGGGCTTGGAGAGTTTTCACCTCTCGGGCTTAGGTTAAGCAGTTCTTTGCAGCTAACTTTGCAGGGATGCTTTACTCACCTTAGGGTAGGGTGACAATGGCAGGCTTTTCTCAGACTCCCTCTCGTTTAGTCTTTCCTCTCAAATCACGGATAACCCCAAATACACTTGGAGGACTCCCTAGAGATTATTCTTTGAAGTGGACTTTGCATTCATTTCCCCGACTGAGAGCAGAAAAGCCGCTCGCTTTAGGTCCAATTCTCTAGCCTGATACTATATTCTGTTACACGGTATTGAAGAGGGGGAGGAGGGGAGGTTTCTAGTCGTTTCTTTGGTTATTTATTTATTTTGGCAGTTTGATTCATTTTCTTTATTTTTGTTTTTCAAGGTTTTTCTGGTTCGTTTTGCCTAGGTGGAGAGAGAGGAGTGCTTATGGAGCCTGATCCTGGATCGGAGCATCCTGGGCCAGTTCTTGGGAAGAGGACTTTAAACGCCTTTCCCTAGGGCAACCTCTGTCTCTTAGTGGATAGGAGAACACAGAGCTAAGTCTGCATGAAGGAGGACACCTCACATTTTTCCTCCTTTCTGAAGGAAGGGAGGCGGCACGGACACAAGCCCTCCGAGTACAGACGCCCGCCGCCCGCAAACCACCGTTTTAAGGGCGGGCGGGGGTTGCCGGGCCTTGGAAGAGGCCGCGGGTGAAGAGGGCTGTTTCCCGAGGCTCCGGGCGCTGTGCGGCGGGTCCCTCGGCCCGGCGGGGCGGCTCTCCCGCGGGGCAAGAGCGCCCCCAGCCCGCGGGACGCGCAGCACCACCGCCGCCGCGCCAGGCCCCAGCCTCGCCCCGCGGACACGCGTGCCCGGGCACGGAGGCCGCGCCGGGCCGGGTAGCCGGGAGCGTCTGGTAGAGCCGGTCCCTGCCGTTCCGGAGGCATACCAGTGTGGGTGCCGCTCTCCGCAGCGTGGGGAGCTCCACCCGTGCCCTGCGGGACCCGCGGGACATCCCCGGACAGGTTTGAGCCGGGCACAAAAAACGCCAGCGGATCTGTCAGAAGTCAACGCCGGCGTGTGCTGTGCGTGTGCGAGCGCGCGTCCCGGGCACGGGTGCCGGCTCCTGAGATGCGAGGGACACAGGCGCTCGGTACCGCTGCCCCCTGCGCTGGGGTGTCCCACGCACAGCGTCACGGAAAACACAATTTGCTGTATATTAAAAAAATTAATTATTTTCGTGAGGTCAAAAATGGCAAGGAGCAAAGAGGTCAAAGTTATCCGCCGGGTGGGACACGTGCCTTGGCTCTTCCCCTGCGTCACGTCGGGACAGCAAAACAAGAGCAAGTCGGTCCACGAAGGGCCCGTCCCGGGTCCTGCCCACGCATCCGCGCGCCTGCCCCCACCCGCAAGGATGAGCACGCTGAGCACATCAGTGGTATCAGTCGTTTAAACTTCCACCCCTATTCCGGGATTTCGATTTGCGGCACGTAAATCTCCACGCATACAGAAGGCAGTTACGGAATTTGGGAAGCGGGAAGACAAAGGGAGAGTGTCTGGAGCTCTCCCATGAACATGAACGTTGCACGCGATCTGTTGTAAGGGAGTAGTTTCTCGTCCGGGGCACTCAGAGCAAAACCCAGCTCAGATTTAGATGTACGGCTCTTTATCGATCTCCTCGATCTCCCAAAATTTTTGGCATTTAGTTGCTTTCTTGGAAATTTAGGGAAATTAACACTCTTTACACAATCCCGAAAGGTGGGAGAAGCCTGTAGCTTTTTCTTAAATGACAGGCTTAGATTTTTTAGAAATAATTCATTACGGAATCCGCCTGTATTCATAACACTGAAATCGTCTTTCATATAGCAGAGATGGATCAAGGACTAAATTTCCTCCCGCAATGAGTAGTGGCGGGGAATTTTGCCTAGCCCCGTAATATTTCTGCCCTGTGACAAAAAAAGAGGCAGAGAAGGCTCAGGGATCTGCTGGAACCGCGCTCTCTCCCGTCCTGGTACCAGCGGACAAAAATCGCGCCTGTAGTTACTTGATTCCTGAGGGTAAAAGAGGAGTAAAATCCGCACTCACCCGGTGCCGACGGAGGACTCCTATCCCCAAGTGCCAACGTGTGCCTTTCTTGCAGGTAGAGGCAGTTTCTCCTGGAATCTTAAAAAGGTAAACACAACATTGCACCCGTGTGACTTTCTCTGACATTGGTGGCAAAGAAGTAAACAAAGAGCACGTTAATGAAAAACAAGCTAAAATATCTGCAGGTTAACCATAACAACTGCTAAACCGGCGAAGAAACTTCTAACTTACCGACAGAAACGAAAGAGCCCGAGGGGGAGGGAGGAGGCCGGGGGAGGAAACACTTTGAGGTAGAGACCAAAACCAAAACAATAAAAAAGGAAAAAAAAAAAAAAGAAAGAAAGAAAAAAACCCCACATAAATGATAAACAAACAAAAAAAAAAAAAAAGAAAGAAAGAAAAAAACCCCACATAAATGATAAACAAACAAAAAAAAAAAAAAAGAAAGAAAGAAAAAAACCCCACATAAATGATAAACAAACAAAAAAAAAAAAAAAGAAAAAAGAAAAAAAAGAAAGAGAGAAAAGAAAAAGAGAGAGAAAATCCTGACAGTAGGCACACTCAGTTTTGGTGTAACTGGTGCTTTGAAACTGTGCTTCGATTGCATGGGCGATCTGCTTATCGTGGGGCACAGGGAAACAGTACATTTAGACAGAAGTCTGTCATCTCTGTTCGTTCGTATCACATGGATCTGCCTGTGGAGAGAAGAGGTAGGGAAGGTTTTCTTGAAGTGCACCTACCCTTCTGGCGGGAAGGTTTGCTGGGATTGCTGGGCAGATTTCTTCTGGAGGGTCCCATCTCTCTGGAGTAGCTGCAGTGGAGTTGAGGGCAGGTTCTCCGGTGAGGTAGGAATGTGCAGGAACTCCGCCCTCTGGGCACAGTCACACAAACCCAGCAAAACACACAGCCAGCCCTAAAGCCTCCATTGATCTTCACCTTCACCTCTTTCTAACCCAGTTCTCCACCACTTTTTGACCCACTTACCCAGACACCTTCACCATTGGGGGGGGGGTATTCAAAACAAGAACATTTCACTGCGTAGAACTGCAGAGGAACTACTACAGACTCTAGTGCAATGGATAGACACCTCTGCAGGGTTGTGTGTGTCTATACGTATGTATACATATTTATTGCCAACCGCTGAATTTTTATTCGTGTAATACGTATGCGCATATACTTTCTAGAGTGGGTGTATTATTCGCGATCGCACAATTAAGTGCAATAGTGGTGATTATCTACAGGCAGATTTTTTGTTTGTTTGTTTGTTTCCTATCCTAAGGTTAAATAAGAACAATTAAAGAATCTAGTCACTAATAAAACAACGAGTCTTGATCAATGTTCTTCCTTAAGCAAAACTCTGATGTGGTCTAAATGTAACCGGAGTTCAGTGGGAGTTTTGCTTGAGTGAATAGTGAATACATCGTGATTGAGACCTCATATTAACACAAGTGGTGAGGGGGTGTGTACCTGAATCATGATTTCTGACATAAATCCTAATAATCAACAGAAGAAGTTATAAAGAGCAAAATGACGTTCCGGTTAAACAATTTTTTTTTTCCAGATTAAAAAAAAAACATCACTCCCCCAAACATTAGTTTTGTACCATTTAAGGCAATTATATTTTTGTTAACTTTTTTTTAAACCCTTTCATAAGAATACGTTCCACATAACAGATGCTATTTTACTGTAACAAAAGAAAAATATCTAAAATATGGCAAAAATTGTAAGGTCAAATATCACGTTGAGAATTCGAGTTGATCTTTATTATGCCTCAAACATATTTGCAAAGGCAATCTTAAAGCCGTAATTGGATGTTTCTTGATGAGCAGATTTCTTCTCCTACGATCTATGCGAGCAAAATTAATCACCTCAAACATCAACTAGGAATATAACAATAGCTCTTTAATTCCATAAAGACCGCCCGTCCCCCATAAACATTCTAAATTAGGAAACGCCAAGGAAACGACGCTAAGACACCTCATCATTCTAGAAATGTGCATATTAAAAAAAAAATCCCAAAAGCTTATCTTGAGGATTTGACTTATAAACCGCCGCGGAAAAAAAGTATCAGGTAACAGAAATACTGTATGCTAAAAAAACTAACCAACCAAAAAACCAACCAAAACCGAAAAACCACCCCAAAACCCCCACAAACAAACAATCCAACCAACAAGCAAACAAAAAACACATACACAACCCCCCACCACCACCTCACATTCAATACCGAACCAGCCTGTGCAAAGATTAACCTAGGAGACATCCTCAGCGAACAAAAGGGTTTCTCCAGCTGGGGAGCAAGCCGAGGTAAAGACATATTTGGGGCCTTAGCAGTCCTGCTACCATTCATAACAACTTTAGCAGTTTATTGGTTTTATTTTGGTTTGGGTTTGGTTTTATTTTTTTTCCTTTACAAAAATAATCTCTTTGCTGGCAATATATTTATGGAAACGTGAATAAATTACCAGCTCAGCAACCACCCCTATGCCCCCCATAAGAAAAAGAGGGAAAAGTCCGTGGCACTTAAACTTGCTGAGGCAATACTTTGCTACACAGAGCCTAAAGGAGAGCGCTGGGACCGAGCGCTTGCTTAAGCTAAGTCTGGAGAGACAACATCAGGGCTACCCTTCTGAGAAATTATTATGCATCACACTTTTCTAATTAATGCTTATTAGCCAGCCTCAAGCTCTGACATGGCGGGATTGCGCTTTCCTCCAACCTGACTTGTCTTTTTCCCCCTTTCAGTACCGTGAAAGTAGATTTTTTTTTTTCCATTGCTAACTAATACTTTACATATGTGCAATTTGATTTTCTACAGCATACAACAGTTGCAAGTTGTATATATTAAATAATTTCCTTTGTCATTTGCAGTTGTTCAGCTTTTTTAATTTGCACAAGTACACAGAATTGGGTCTCCAGGCGTCAAGAGTTTAAATCACACCTATTGCACCTTATTATTTCAAATAAGTTTGTTGCAAAGGAGTTTTGTGTTTTAGTTTTTTTGCATTGCTTGTTTTAACACAATAGAGTGAAGAATATGGGGGAGGGTAGGAGCTTCCGAGTGGTGGTATCATCTCTTCACTCCCCAACAAAGCAATCGTTTCCTCATAGTGATGATTAATTTTGAATTGCAGGAGTGAGAGTGAAAGCCAAGAATATCAGAAATTTCTCTCCTTCTCCCCCACGTAGTGCAGAGCTGGGTGTCCCATCTCTCATTCGTAACCTTTCAGTCCTCTCTTTCCTGCAGATCTGCTTGCATCTGTTTATTATTACTTATTTTCGGGAGATTTTTGCCTTCCTCCTCTTATTCTTCCAGCTTGACAAATATTCTGTTTGCAAGAATACAGATTTGCTATTGCTTCTTTATTCACCCTCCGGCACTTTTTTCTCTCTTTTTCTTCCTTTTTTTCTGTCTTTCCAAGATAAGCTCTTTAAAGTGTTTGCGATAACATCTCCGACCTAGAGAGTATTTTTCATTGGGCCTATTGTGAGCAGTCACCGACTTATTGCACTGCTGCAGAGCCCAGTCTAGGCTTCAAACGTAACAAATGAACAACTTGTCCTCTGCGGTCTCGCCGCGGGATCCAATTAGTTCCTAAACCTTTTGCACAAGTTTTTTAATTATTTTCAAGAGTTACGGCTTTTATAGGCTTCCCTAAACTCTTCAAGAAACCAATTCATTTTAGGATTAAATGCTTCTTAAAATTACTAGCAGCGTTGCTCCCTTAAAACTAATGGATTGATTCTCCAGGCAACGCAGCATTCTTATGGGCGCTGGCGTGGGTTACTGAGCTTCAGCAGGCACTGAGAAAAAAAGAGCTCTGTTTCAAAACTTCGCATTTAAGTGCATCCATAGAGGTTTGATTTGGGTTTTTTTCTTTTTTTTTTTTTCTTTCTTTTTTTTCCCCCCCCCCTATAACGTTTAAACATCGGTATGCAAGGCAGGGTGTCACGTGACTCCTGGCCCCTGCCTCCTTGCCATGGACTGCGACTTCACCTCACCCTGCTCGGCTCCTGCCCCCTCCGCCTGGCCGAAGGGACAGAGGAGAGAGCTGTCTGCCCAAAAGAACACGGCTATTTTCACAATAACTAAAGCCCAAGTGTTTGCAGCACCGAAAGTGTATAAATACACATAACCTAGATACTTCAGGAACAGTGCTCCTTTAAGATAAGGATTATATTTTATACACATACATATCACAGCTTACTAAATTTCATCAAACGATCATATGATAGCTAATATGTGTATGTATATACAGGCACATACACATCCTTCGTTAATATATCTCGAGTCATCGTAGAGACGAAATTTATTTCTTTCGGGATAATAAGTATCTCAATGCATTTCAGAGATTGCAGGAAGAACATGTACCTATATAATAATGCACCTTGGCTTTTTCTCAATGTGTGCTTATACACTTAAATTGTATATGAATGTATGTATATATACACACGCGATTTTAAGCATCTTCAGCATAAGGCAGTTTCTAAACAAGACATCCTACCTTGCACTATTTTTAAGGAGACCTGATAAGAGTTCTCCCCAAAATGGACATCATGATAGTGGTCATGATGTTTAATTAAGTGCTCTGATCTTTTATATTTGAAAATACTGTAGTTAAAGACAATGGCAGAGAAGCCGGGGGGGGGGAGGGAGGGAAGAGAAAGGAACATGTGAAAAATGGTGGACTGTGTAATAAGCAGTGCTCTGATCTCTCTGTAACTTTCAAGCCTCTGCCACATTAGGGTTAATAAAAGAGACAAAAAACTATCAAGTATATATGAATTTAGCCTATTTTTTTTTTATTTCTGTGTGTTCATAGTAAACATTTTTGTAAGTGACAAACACGGGCATATGACCACAGTATCACAATCAAGAAATTTTAAGACGACATTAACAATCACTCAAATTTATGCGGCTTTTGCGCAACACAGGTTACATATTTGCAAGGTTTACCTATAAGTACAATAGGTATTAACATTTCACTACATTTAGAAAAAAAATAAAGGTGACCTGTTAGTGACCACATACATCAAAATATACACAACACAAACTGAAGGCAATCATTAATTTTGTCCCCTTCTGATTCATTTGAACGGGCAGTGCTGCAAACTGAAATAATGTTGCTGTTTTTTTAAATTACTCCGTACACTGAGTGCATTTTCTAAAACCCAATCTTTGGTCTAAAAGTAAACAAACAAATAAACAAAACAAAACAAAAAAAGGGGGGGATGGAACCCCAAAAAAGCAGTTCGGTAGAGAAAATAATAAAATAATAAATGGCCAAAAGTAGTTCTTGGGCATCTTTCAGTATTAATTCTGCTTAAATACAAATTACGTTTTAAGGGTTTTTTATAGTTTTCATAAATTTAGTTTGGTTTTGGTTTCTCTTTTTTCTTTCAAGGTCTGCACCCACCGACATATCCATGATAACTTATAATACTGCAAACATGGAGAATCGGGCGGCTTTTAGTGATAGACTTATCATATTTGAATAAAAAAATTGCAAAAGCAGTCACTATTTAGATACACATTCTACTATAATTTTGTCTTCCAAACTTCGTAGACTACAATGCAATCTCCCCACATTGCACCTTGCTGACACTCCTCACCTTGGTGGAATAATAAACAACCCTAAAGACTGAACAAACGTACAGAAAAATGGGGGACTTAATAAAAAATACCTGGACTTTTTTGTTTTGCTTTTTTTTTCCTTTTAATTATCATTTACAATGCAAATGTGTGTAAAATGTTCACTTACAGTCTGATCCCATGGATGTTAATGTATTAAAGGGTTTGAAGAAGACCCCTGATTTTGATGTGTGAAATAATCAGAAAGTCCTCCGGAAAGTCCCGTTGTAAAACTTGGCAAAGAAGGTCTTAAGGACTCACAGGGGAGAGTGGAGGGCGCCTGTGGCGACGTGGAGGAGGAGGCTGCCCTGGCCGTCATTGAAGTGCTGCTTTGAGAAGTCATTGAAGGGTGAGGAACATGGGGGAAAAAGTAACTCGTCTGTCCTGCTAGGAGATTTACAGAGCAAGGGTTTAGGGAATAGGTGCCGGAGCAGGGAACTGACAAGCCACACGGCACTGAGGCGGCCAGAGCTGCTGCTGTGAGGTGATGAGTGGCATAAGGTATCTCTCCATTGACTAGTCTATCAACACTTAACCCATTAGACGTGGAAAAGGAGTGGTTGTTTCCCAAGGAGTTTTGAGTCAACACTGAGCTGTAGGGCATGGGGTGGCTGGGGTAGGCGGACGTGGTCCCATTGTAACTCAAAGTGCTGCTGGCCCGGGGGTGGTGCAGGGATAGGAAGGGGGACATAGGCCAGTACAAGGATCCTGCCCTATCCATGAATGTCAGTCCGGTGGAGGTGAGCCGGGCACCCCGCTTGAAGGCCAGCTTGGCCCGAGAGGTGGTGGAGCGACGGCGAAGCTTGCCGGTGGTACCCCCAATGAAGACGTCGTCGCTGGAGGGGTCCAGCATCCAGTAGTTCCCTTTGCCCGGGTCGTCGTAGTGGCGGGGCACCTTGACGAAGCACTTATTGAGGGAGAGGTTGTGGCGAATGGAGTTCTGCCAGCCCTGCTTGTTCTCCCGGTAGTAGGGGAAGTTCTTCATGATGAACTCGTAGATGCCATTGAGCGTGAGGCGCTTCTCGGGGCTCTGCCGGATGGCCATCATGATGAGCGCGTTGTAGCTGAACGGCGGCTTCTCGTACTTGCCGTTCTTTTTCTCCCCCTCCTTCCCGCTCTCCCCGTCCTTGGCCCCCTCCGCTGCCCCCTTCTTCTCCTCCGCCGCCTTCTCCTTCTCCTCCAGCTCCGCCGCCGCCGCCGCACCCGCCTCGCCTTTGCCTGCCAGCATGTCCGCCTTGGCCACCTCCAGGGCGCCGGAGGCGGTGGTGGCGGGGGGTGGCAGGAGGTGCTGGCCCTTCTCCTCGTCCTCCTCCTCTGCTGCGGCCGCTCGCTGGGGCTGCTGCGGCGGCGGGTGGTGATGGTGGTGATGGTGGTGGTGATGGTGATGGGGGTGGTGGCTATTGTGGTGGCTGTGGCTGCTGTGGTTGTTGTCGCTCTGGACGGCTTCGGGCACCAGGCTGTTTATGCTAAAGGAGGATTTCGGCAGCATTTTCACTTCCTTCCTATCTCCCATGTCCAACATCACACACTGGTCTGAGGGGAAAAGTTGCGGCGGCCGAGGGAGCTGCGCGCGGGGCGGCGGCGGAGGTGGCAGCCGGAGCGGCGGCGGTGGCCGAGGCGGTGGCGGCGGCAACACCACCGGTAGCGGCAGCGCAGTTGGACCGCAGTCTCAAGCACTGGCAAGTCATGTAGCACAGACAGGAACCGCCGGGGAGGGGAAAAAAATAATAGTCATAATAATCACCGATCAGAGAAAAATCAAGCCGAGTCGGAGCGGAGGAAGGAAAAAAAAAAAAAAAGATAAAAA
>VXAY01001093.1:1064926-1099816 GCA_013399855.1 Oxyruncus cristatus
AGAAAAAAAAGAAACAATGTTGTGAAGACACGGCAGGCGAAAGGAGCCTTCACTATTTAAATCCTAGTGTCAGCTCTCATTAACAACTCAAGTCATCTTTTCCCCGGGGCAGACCTCGTCTGGTCTATCGACTTAATGGAAAACAAAACACATGTTTGTATTCTATTATTGCAGCCTCGTTCCTTGGCTTGCAGAGAGGGACAGGCTTCGACTGTTTCATGAGGGGCTTCCCGAAACGACAACACTTTCCCTTCGTTCCTCCCTCCTACCCTCCCAGGAAAAGATAAGGATTCCGGCGTCCGTCTCCCGCCCTCCCTCATGAATAGGGACTGCAATGGCAGCCACAAGAAAAGGCTTTCACTGAAGCCACGGAGGCTAAAAATAGTCCAAGAAAAATAGTTACTGGTATGTTCAGCCAAAATTAGCGAAGCACAATAGTCTCTGCGGGAAACTTTGGGGGTTATTTGTGCATAAGGTGAAGTGTTCAGCGGCTCGGATCCAGCTGCCAGGACCGCAGCATCTCCCAGGGAGGCCGGCCGTGAGGAGACGGGCACGCTAAGCAATAACAAGCGACAGACTGGGAGTTTCGCGACAACCCAAAACAAATAAACAAGCTGTCCCTAGTCTCCCACCATGAAGGTGGTTTTTATAAGGCAGCAGAGAAAGTTTTGAAGAGCTGCAGACATTTTTGCAAACGTATTTTAACTGATCTGAGCAGTTGGAGCAAATTGGGTGGTTGTTTTGTTTTTGTTCTTGTTTTTGGTTTTGTGTGTGTTTTTGTTGTTGTCTTTTTTTTTGGTTGTTGTTGTTGTTTGTTTTTTGTTTGTTTGCTTGTTTGTTTGTTTGTTTTGTTTTGTTTTTTTAGACAACGGTAGGGAGAGAGTGAGAGTAAGAGCTTGATAAAGGAAGGAATAAATTTCTCACCCAGCGAAAGCAGGAAAGGTCCGTAGAAGTGGAGACCTGACTTGAACAAGGGAGAGGATTCTGGCGTGAAAAAAAGAAACTAATAATTTCATCACATCCTCAGTGCTTTCCCTCGTGTACGGATCTGTGCGGAGTGTCAAGCACGGGGCACTTGAACATGACAAGACTAACCGATCGAAACGAGCTGTCTTAATGTTCATCTCTTTGCTCTCCAGCCATCTCCAGCCGACCTCCCCCCGCTCCCAGCCCCTCTTCAGGACGCACAGGTCTCAACCGGAGAGGTGCGAATGTGAAATTGTCCAGAGGCAGCACCACTCACGGGGCGTTCCTTGAGAGGCTGCGGAGTCCCAGCGGAGGGAGCGGGTCTTTGGGCCTGTGTCCGTCTCCCAGGGGTGACCCCGGCACCTCGGGCGTAGAAGGTAGGGCCCCTAACTTTCGCGCTTTCGAAGCGTCGTTTGCTCTCAAGTGCTTGGCTGTAAATAAACGCTATGGCACTGACAACACAGTCGTCCTGCAGTCAGAGCGGAGGCTGCCTCTGCACCTTTCCACTGCAACACGCCGTCAGCGTTTTAATTCCAGCTCCAAAGGGAACCTGCAATTATGAGCCCCCCTCGTTCCCTCCCGCTCACATTCTCTTGTCTGAAACATTCACTGAGGAAGGTTATTTGGATTGAGAGTAAAATCAAACAGGGAGGGTTGGAAGAAAAAAAAAAAAAAAAAAACAACATAAGCCCAACAACCCAGCAAACCCTTCCATTTGCTATTTACAAACCTCATTGTCATGCTTCACTCAGGCTGTCTGCCTAGCTTGGGGAAATAAATGTGACTGAACCAGAGACAAAGACGATGCAGCTGTATTTGAATTTCTCAAACACTGTCAAACGTGCTCTTGTCTCATAATTCTCGGAGTTGTTGTTATTATTATGAATATCATACCTAATGTGAACATACTCGAAAGAGGACTGCTTGGCAGCACAGAGATCTCGTTCCAATTGAAAATGCACGGAAAGTTCTTTAGCAAAGAGCTAAAAGCTCCTTTTCCCTCCTGCTTAGAAGCCTGGGCAGATAAACTAAGGAAAATTCGAGACCTGTAATCTCCTTCCCGCAGAAGTGGGTAGGTTTGACTACCTAATTTCCCAGGTGATAACCCACTTCGGCAGCCCGGTGCTGCAGCCCCAGTGGAGAGCAAGACGAGTCCACCAGTCTCTTGCAAGGGAAAGGTGACCGCTGGCTGACTTGTCCTAGCCGTCATGTCAGCTTCCCTCTCCGGGGGTTGTTAGGAGACTGCCGGTATACTTGGTGTTACCAGCGCTATCAGGAAGCGGAGGTTCTTGCCCTCGACTCCTTTGGAGAGGAGGAGGCTAAAACACTCCGGGGCCACCACAGGAGACGTCTTTAAGGGATACCTGGGAGCATTCCCATATACCTCGCGTTAGCTGCCCTGCTTCTGGCGGGAATGGGCAAACCCGGCCGGCCCCGGCAGGCCGGGCCGAGCGGGTAGCACCATGGAAGTGCCGGCAATCCCGCCTGCCCCGGCAGTGGCCCGGTGGCCTCGGCGAACAGCCTCCGCCCTCGCCTAGCGCCGCCGCCTCCTCGGGCAATGCCCCTCGACGTGTCGGGAGCGGCGGCACCGCCGGCCTTGACCGGGAAGGAGTCCCGAGTCTTCGACGGCTGCCCGGGCCCAGCCCCTGGGTCCACCTGCTCCGCCCGCGCCCCTTGGCACCTTCTTCAAGACCCACCGCCGCTCCGGGTGTCGCTATCATGTCAAGCGGCGCCTGACTTCCAAGCTTGGGGGGAAAAAACGGGTCTTGCAGGCCGGGGAGACAGATCTCGCTCCCTCCGGTGTAAGCTCAATCCTCGCGATCCACCTGGACAGCATCTCCCCAGCCCTGCTTTTTACTAATCAACCTCTTCGTTGTCACACTCCTATGACGGTCCTTCCGGGCTCTCCCACGGGGAAGAAGTTTCGTGTCACCTCTCCCAGACAGGACCACCGCCTGAGAGCAGGGCCGCCCTCTCTCCTCAGCTCGTTTCGCTTCCCTCCGTGCTCTCGGCGGTTTTCTTTACACGGTGACCTTCAGTGTGTGGAAGCAGGAAAATGAAAAGTAATGTGATCAATTACTGGTTTCAGACCATATTTATGGACGGGTAGAAGTAATAACAGTTATTTACTTTGCTGAAACCTTTATTTCACACTTGGTATATTTCCTTACAATCAGAGAACCGATGTGGGAAAAATAAGCACAAATAAATTAGCATAGGAAAAATACAATTTTAGCAAAAGGTGATCCTTCTCCTGTCTAATTTTCATGGATCCGTTTCTTCCTCCTGACATAATTTAAACCAATGAAAGAGCTAAATAGATTAATCTCTAACCCCCAAGTCAAGCAAGATGCAAAACAATAATTTATTTGTCTGTCCCCTTTATAAAGGAATATTTTTTGCCTTTCCTTCAAATCGTGGATGATGAACAATCAAAAATCAAAGCAGCTAGGAGGGCAGGAACCTGGACGGGTCTCTCGAGAGTATGGCCCTTGTACCCCTGCTCTCCCCTTGGTCCTGCGGTCGCCCGTTCTCCCTCCCTGCCCGAGTTGCTGGGTATCACCTCCCCTGCTGGGCACAGGGCTGCAGGCTGCTTTAAACGCCTTCTGACCAGGCCTTGTCCCTTTTGAGGCTTGTTAGATTCTGTAATTTGTTAGCAGGACTTCGTCTGCCTTCCCGCCAGCCCCCAGTGCAAGCAGGGTAATGATGCCAGAGGCTCTTTGATTTCATGGCACATGTTGCATACATAGCTTACATCAGGGTGACCTTAGCAAGAGGGACAGGGAATGGTGGGGGAGGAGAATTAAAAAAAAAGATACAATTCTACTGTGTATGTCAAGGATTTCAAGTAGAATAGTGCTTGATACCAAGGTAACACTTCCCTGTTTAAGACTCTTGGTCTTCTTTGAATTGCTTCAATTCCCGTATTCCAGCTGTTTATTTTATCACCAGCGACTGTGTGCAACAGTTCCACAGGTTGGGTGACCCTTAATTAGCCACAGACAAACAAAAGACGACTTCTGGTTGCCTGCAAATGCTGTAGAGTGAGTTGTGGGACTGCTCAGTTCACCCCTCTCACACGCTGCCTCCCTCTCTGCCACCTGTTTGCCGTCCTGGAGCTGCCCCGGGCCAGGGCCGCGGGTCTTCTCTGGGCAGAGAGTGGGGCTGGCAGCTCAGCAACCCACGCTTCCTCAATTATCCCTTTCTCCACTCATTCTTACCCCCTCTAGTAGCTCCTTAGGTAAAGTTGATACTTCTTATGAACCGCAGCACCTTGTTGCTGCACCTCCCAGGGCAAGAGCAAGAAATTCTATAAAGGACAGGGCAGCCCATCAATACCTACAGCTATCATTTTTGGAAATGTGTTTTTTGTATTAGCCTGTAAACCCTCTGTAAAATATGCAGTCTCCCGTCTGTTCTCTCCTTTGCTGACAGCAACGTGCTGCTCTTTTCCCTAGCTACATAGTCTATGTGCATTGCCCATAAACAATAAATCCAACAGTATTAGCTGGATTCAGAGCCTTCAACATCTTCCTCCCTGTTCTGTTATTGGGGCTGTGTCCCATCAGCTAGATTAAGTCCCACCAGCACTGTGAGATACTGACTGTCCTTGTGCTTCATGGTCCTTGCCTTGTGCCCTGGTCCTGAAGGACAGAGAATAGGGCCGAAGATGAAACTCAACACTCAGCTGGACCACTGTCCCAGACCTGCAGATCCCTCCATGCAGCCCAGAACTCCCTTTTGCAGCACAGCCTGCTCAGGACTCCAGCACCAGACATTCCCAAGAGAACCTATAGGGCTGATGTGACACAGACTAGTTTCTGACCCTGTTTTTCAGTACATCTTTCCAAACTGCCAGCTGATCCAGCTGGAGGGTTCCTCTGTTCTCTCAGGAGAAACATGGTAGTTGGAGGTATCTTTATGTTTAGAGTCCCAGTAGAAGGGACAAAATAAAGGGGGAAGACATTTGCTCTTCAGACCCACAGTTCTGGGGCTACTTTGGCAAGTGCTACTGCTTGAGCAGCTCTTCCTCCAAAAATAGTACACCTCACACTTAGATAAAGTTCTTCCAATTTGTGAGCCAGTTAATTCTCCTGGTAATAGCTCTATCTTTCAGACAAAGTAAGGCAGATAAGTTAAAATTTTATAACCACAAATCACTTGAATTTTTTTTCCTCAAGTGAACTATTTTAGTTGAGTTAGACAGACCGCTTTGGATAATAAAATACCATCTGAAAGCTACCAGAAAGTTTTGGACATATAAAAAAATGGCTATCTTATTTAATCTCTGAGAATGATAATTGTTTGTCCTTGCTGTTTCCTTTGAATTCTTGAAGTATATCTTTTAAGGCATAATACAGATTTTGAAATCCTATATATGCATCTTTACAATAGTAAAGACTTTCCACAAGCTCTGTGGGAGGTGACATTTCAGCAAGATATTTCCCCTTGACTTTGTTTATTTCAGCAGTTTAAATTCTACCTCTGGTGATAGCTGTTAACTTGGCAATGTGAAAAGGGCTACATGATGTGTACTGTGCTCAGTCAGCTCATCAGAAGCTTACCAATTATGGCTGTGGAGCCCATTCTTCCTGCCACAGCATGCCACCCACCATGCATAACTGGGACAGCTGATCTTCACATGTGCATAAAATCTGAAAGTATGCACACATTTACACAGAACCCATACAAAGCAGGCACAATAAGTCTGTTGCTTCTTAGAAGCTTTTTTATTTCCTGCAATAGCTCATACACAGGCCATTGTAGATCATTTTTTTGCTCCCTGCCTGCCCTGGAAATGTCAAAAAGCAGAGCTTTCAAACCCCACCCTGCAAGAGGATGAGCTTTGTACCTGTCAGGCAATCAGGACACCTGTCTTGAGGCCAAACTTTCAGGATGGCTGTGAAATAGGAAGTTGCAGCTACCAGGATTATCCATCTCACCTGGGACTTGGTCTCCATCCATATCTTCAAAGTTCTTGGGAAAGGAGGTAGTGGGAAGCAGATTGTGCACTCAATTAAAAAATTGAAATATGCTGGAATGGCCCATGAGTTGGGCTTCTAAGCATTATGAAATGAAGAACTTTGTTAACAAAAGCCTTTGTAAGCCTGTTTCTACAGGATGAAATCTGATCTCTGTTTAAGGTCTCCTAATGACATCAGTGAGGCAAGATTTAATTCTAGACAGATGCTATTTGTCAAACACATACGGAGTGTTTGAGCTTCAAAAATAATGCTACCTTTGAGCATTAATTTTCATTTGGAATATCCAACTGAACATACAAAATCCAGACTGGGCTTCTTGTTAAGTTGTGATTTGCCCTTATCCAAAGATATTATTTTCTTTATTTTGAAGCAACTATTTACAAAGAGATTTAGTGCCACACTCTGTCACCTTTGGCTGTAGTTTCTTTTGCATCAGCTAAAATAGAAGTAACTCTGTTCAAGTAAGCAGAGTAACACTAGTGAAAAAACAGAATAAATAATCAGAGAATCAAGCCTTTTGAATAGCAAATGACTCCATAAATAGTCCCATTGATTTCAACAGTATTTCATGGCATAAGTAGCTACATTAGTGGAAACAGCATACAAGACCCTTAGTGCTCGGACAGAGAAAAAAACCCCATAAAGTTATTTAAAAAAAAATTCTATAGTGTATCAGTCAGTTGATATGTTACCAGCTTATTGTATGACTTACCAAGGACAGAATCAAGTGAGTTGACGACAAGGATGACTCCTATGTTAGCTTTTGTGACAATTCAACACACCTGTGACATGAAAGCTGTGTCCCTTATTTAAAAAAAGAAGGAGAAAGCAAATAAAGCCACGCCAGTGAAATGCTTTCCATTACCCTTAAGCAAATGCTCCTTTAAACCAGGAAGAACATTTTAGCAGGTGGAGTTGCCCCTTTCTGGGAGTTTTATAGACAGTATGAAAATATGAGAATGTCATAACATGGTCTCCCCTGGCTCTCTTGCTCTAGATGATTTGGAAAAATTCTTTTGCTTGCTTTTCCTTTAAATCTAGTAAAGAACTATGTGAAGTCCAAACATGCCGTCTTAATTATGTGGGGTTTTTGGCTACTAACATTTCTTAAAAACAGATAAGTGTTTTCTGGAAATGTTTTGCAGCATCTTTGAGCCTGAATATGAGAACTGTGTCTGGATCCAGAGATCCGTAAAACACTGAGTTTAAAGTCTTCTGGAACCAACAAAACTGTTCCTGGGATCTAATTGCTGTGCTGTGGACCCATTTCTGAAGGTGACTCTACTTAGGGAGTTGGAACATGATGCACAAGAGCAGGGGAAGAAACCACAATTACCAGGGAATGTAACAGCCCGACTAGAAATGGCATCAGGTCCCCATACCGTCCTGCTAGTACTGAACTTGACGTCATCATTCTTGGGAAAGCAGGTGATGTATTTCAAGTATTCAATAAAGAACTGTGCACCCACATACATGGTACTACTGAAAACTTTTGTAATTACAGTAATTCTAATTACGAATTACACATCAGCTCTGTCCTTGCCTTCCTCTCATTTCTTTCTTTGTATTATTTTCTTGTCATATCACATAGTAACTGTAGAAAACCTTTTGTCCAAATACAAGCTCCTTGTTCTGAATGCCACTCTGCTGTCAGCAGGAATAGTATTTCAAATAAGATACTGGACATTTGCCTCTATGAATACCTACCTCTTTGTTCATGCTAGACTATGGAAAATTCATCTGTATCTTTGGAGTGCACATTTTTCATTGAGAACCTCTAGAGCACAAAAGGTGGAAAAAGGAGTTCTTTAGCTTTAATGTAAACAGTTCTTTGTTGTGTCTTCTCAGTTATGACCAAGGTGCGGCTATTTTCTATTGAGTGTGGAGCATTCTTATTCCTTGGAAAGTTTTAAGGGAAGTACTTTGCACAACACTGTACAGTGCTGATTTTTCAGTAGCAACCTCAAAGTAGTCTGCCATGTCTTCCCTTTACATACAATAGTGAAGGACACAAAATGGATAAACATTTTTCTCTCTGTCAGGTAAGGATAAGACTAACTGCCCATGTTGTTATCCCGTGGCTGAAGGGTAGGAGGGTCTGCTTAGACCCTCAGTTTTGGGGAAAAGGTCCTGTTTAGTGCTCACAGTGTACATTGCAACTGAGGTTGGAGGAGGTTAGATTGGTCCCCTACGGTTGACTTTTGTAACCCTTTCGGGTTGCTGGTATAGGCTCCCTACTGACTTATTGATATCCTTGAAAGACAGAGAACAAAGAGAAGCTGATGAGATATTTTTCAACTAATATAGCAGTGAAAGTTTCCAAGGAATGGATTTTTCACAACCTCACTACAAACCTGAGGTGTATTTGGTGTTGGCTGCAATTCTGGTCCCTAATCTCATGAAAGCCCAACTCCATGCTCTTTACAAAGTGGGACTAATGTTAAAGGAACTTTCTAGTTTACTAATAAAAAGTTTTTCCAAACTCTCAGAAAACATAAATGAATATTCAAATTATACTGTTTTCTGAAAATCACTTGTTTCTAAGCAAACTCATGACATTTAGGGAGAAGAAGGATAATGCTTGGTTTATCGTTCTGTGGTGTTTGGATATTTTTTTTCATACTTATTCTAAATAATAAAAAAAAATTGAAAAGGATCTCTCAAAATATTTTCTTTACTGAGTGATCTAATTATGTCTTACTATATTTAAAAAAGTGAACAACGTGTAGTATGAATTTATGAGGAATTTTAAGGGGTCTTGTATCTAAAAATTTTTTTTTCATTTTTATTTTCTGGACTGAAACAAACTTCTTTCCCTCTCCCTTTCCCTTTCCCTTTCCCTTTCCCTTTCCCTTTCCCTTTCCCTTTCCTTCCTTCTTTCTTTTCCTTTTCTCCTCTTCTTTTCTTCTTTCCTTTTTTCGTTTTTCCTTTTTCTTTCAAATCAGGCAACCAAACAATCAGCAACAAGCCAAACAAATTTTCATTTTTCAGTTCTGCTCTGAGATAAATTTACTACCCAAGATAGTACCAGTCAGGAGCCCAGCAGTCCAGTGTTCTCTAATTACTCACAAATCTACCTCTGCAATATCAATGCAACTTGATCTCACTGCATCAGTAACAGAGCATCCGGTTTTACAAACTTGACAGTGATGTCATGAGAAGGAGTGAAAACTGACAGCAAGTTGACAGAATACTACTGGGACTACTCTGGAGTCCATCACACAGTCATTTTATCCCTATGCCACTAACAAAACTAACAAATTTGGCACTAGAATAGCTGTTACAGGGAATGGCCTTAACAGTAGTGGGTTTTTTTGGGTGTTTGCTGTGAATGAGGTTTTCCACTTCAGCCCCTGGGATTATCCTTATATATAGATGTAGACATAGAAGAAGACGGGTGAAAAAAAAATCAGACTGAAAGAGGAAAATATTTGTTCTCTCCATATGCATGCATTATGCTGAGTGAAGCAGAATGCTGAGGTGGACTCCTCAGATGCTATCACGGTAACTGTGCAATATCATGTAGCTGTATGTCTTCTTCAGGCTGCTCTGCAAAATTCTATAGTGTGATCACTTAGATGGCTACATTCAATCTATACAATCCAAAAGGGGAATTCATTTTCTGTTAGATACCGAGCTTATTTTCTGTTCCCACAGGTGTTCAAAATGCATTGTAATAAGGAGTCATTTTACTGTCTTAGTAGCCTGGTTGTGCTTTGGTTTCTGTTGTCTTAATAGAAACAATTAAAACATATATTCTGAGAACAACAGAGCTAACGAAGTGGTATTTTGAGGATTTGTATTTGATAATCTTACATCCTTTCTTTTGCCCCTTTGCAGCAGCTTTGACCATTTATGCTGAGCTTTGTGCCCAATTATGTTAGACTTCACTTTCCAGTCCTCTCAGCTGTCTTTCATGTCTGCAGATATCAGCTGAGCAGAGAACCTTATATGCTCTCAGTAGTCCAGAGCTACTGTTGCACTGACATTCTGGCGGAATACTTGCTGACTGGATGGGAAGAGGTCAGTCAAAAAAGATAACTGCTGAGCTGTCATGGGACACTGACTCTGTGTCCTCTATCCAACAACTAAATTAAATGAAACTTGTGAGATTTCTCTTTAAGGCTTTGACCTCATTCTTGTCTTTGTCTGAAGCTGGTTAGCAGTTCTGGAAGGTATGACGAGTATGGGGACAGACAGTCAGTGTATCTCAGGTGGATCAATGATAAAATATGTGTAAGGGCTAATTAAAAATAAGAAGGTAAATTTCCAAAACAAATTTTCTCTCAGAAAAAAAAATATACCTTTTAATGGAACACTAATGTAGATTATATTACTATTTCATATAAGTACTTTGAAAATTTCACTAAGAAAAATTTTTGATAGAGTTGGAGTGAGAGAAAAACACATCTTTTAAAAGCATGATAACAAAATATGCTAGTTATGAGTCCGGCTTGGCTGAGAAAAGAACATCTGAATCATGGCACTGACACTGAAGTGATTTCTTTATTTTAAATTTTCATCTGGCTCAGAACCTTGCACACTTGTTGTGAGATTTTAACTATCTGTTAGCGCATTCAAGCTGTATCATAAATAGCAGTATTGAAAACATATGCCACAGGGGAAAGAAATCTGTGATAAAACCAGCTGTCATTATGTGGTAATGAATTTCAGTCACTGCTAACCTGGAAAAACATCTTTCATATGGAAACAAGTGGATAATTCAGCAAAGAAAAATGTGTGTAAAACTTCCAAGTTTTTAAGCCAGCCCTAGAGAAAATAATTCCCTTTTACCAATGGGAAAAATCATCTGGTACTAATTTTGAAGCTGAATACATCTAGTTCATTAAACAGTGAGTAAGAGCAACATGGCAACAGTTTTCACATATGTGGAAGGGAAATCCTTTTAAGGCAGCATTTTTAGCATACCTAGTCATAAGAAAGAAGAAATAAATCACAGAAAAATTTAAATGGAGTGTTTAATCACTCCTAAAGACAGAAAAGTGACTTGAAAAATATCAATAAAAGTTTCATTATCTGGGAAAAATGACAAAGTTTGACTGCATTATCAAATGTATGTACTGAGAATTATTCTAGCTTTGGTGTGAGAAAGCTTAGATGGACTCATTATTCATTCACAGTTTTAATTTCTATGATTCTATGACTGTACCTCAGGTTGACGTCACTTTGCTCTCCTGTAGCTAGCTAGCAGATAAAACAACTATTTATATTATGGCAAATAAGCAGGTTAGTGTTTGCATATCATGGCCACTGAGTATTTTGCTATTAGGACAACAGCCTGTATATTTCTTTCAAATTCTCTGTTTAAAGTAGGTTGTACTCCAGGTGCTGACTATTATGTTCTAAAACAGTGTTATTATCTCCAAGGGAATTCTGCAAGAAAACACCTACTTCAGGAATCTTTCGTTAAGGGCAGAGTTCATGTATACACTCCCCCTCCCACCCACACACCCACCCAGCTTGTATACGTATTGATATCTCGTTTATTGTAGAATTATAATTATAGATCATATTTTAGCATAGCTGAAAGCAAATAATTTCTCTTTGGAAGGATATGGGGTCAGTTGCAGGATCTAGGAACAAAATCAGCAAAAATAAAGCTGCTGATTTCTAAATGAGCAGTATATTAAATCCACATGACTAAACATCCACATGACTGAACTTGCTTGATTCAGAGATGTTTTCAAGATACACAAAAGAGAGTGTCAGTTCATAACAAGAAGAACAAAACTTTTGGAATCAGATGTAGTTTAGCTCAGGGAGTAAGCTTGTAAGGTCTTACTGAGTTTATCAAAGCAAAAATAACATA
The DNA here is from genome assembly GCA_013399855.1 of Oxyruncus cristatus. Taxonomy (NCBI): domain Eukaryota; kingdom Metazoa; phylum Chordata; class Aves; order Passeriformes; family Cotingidae; genus Oxyruncus; species Oxyruncus cristatus. The sequence continues at coordinate 1,076,708 of VXAY01001093.1, forward strand.
TTTGCACTGTCAGAGTATTCACTGGAAAATATGCTCATGTAAACAGGTAGCATGCAAATGTAACTTTCATCAGGGATTACAATCTGTAGGCTGCTTGGCATAGTGTCATACAAGTAGTAGCAGAAAAACTTTGGCTTCATTGCTGTTATTTGGATTTATACCACTGTCTTAGAGGGGACAAAGTCTCATGATTGTTTTTAGAAATTTTCTGAAATCCACCAACTAGATTTTTTCATTGTGTTTTGTCCTCGGATATCTAAGGCATTATGGAAAACTATGGGGTTTGATAAAGCATAGACCTCGTTCTGTGCTGTGCAGGTGACCCAAACAGGCCAGCACAGGATTAAAAATTCCTCATGTAGGATCTCTTGGTCCTGAAGGAGCCAGCTGGGCTGCTATGCAGGGATGGTAAAACCTTTTCCTTCCAGGTGCACTAGCTAGGCTGCTGCACTGAGAGCTTTGGGAGATACAGGCACATCCAAAGTTTCCTACATAGTGCCTAGTCCAATGGAGAGACCTTTTCCTGAGACAAAGCTCAAGCTACTTTCTGACAGACCCATGCCATTCAGTCACAGCACAGACATTATACTGTTAGTACAAATAATACCCAACAGTGTTCAACTAACATGTAATTCTTGCAGAAGAGGATTTACTTCGCATCATTTACAGCAAACCCGAGGTATCATTAGCCTCTGTTGAAACACAGGATTGTATAGACCAGTTCTGCCAAACTGATCTATGGCAAAACAGAGATTTCCAAGTCTTTGTTTTCAATTTGGAGAGCTGTTCCTCATTGAATGGTTTGTTTTTCCAGCACAAAGAAAGGTAAATCAAGATTTTTAAATAACACATGTATGTACCAGTTTTATTAGGATTTGTCTCACTAACATTTTTACAATGGCCCAGGAAAATCAAATCAAGATAATAGCAGAAATAATTGACCAAAGAATAGCAGTTTCTTTAATCAAGGGAACATGGTGATTAAATCAAAAGCTTTAGATCTGTGGATATCATCAATGGTCTTTTGACTATTAATAACAATATGTCATCAGTGAATTTTAAAAATACATTGTTAGAGGGTGAAATGTCTACATCTAGATGGAGAAAGGTCAGAACAGTAGTATTTGTAATTAAATCCATTAACTGTATTGTTGACAGTTTTTCAAGTGATTTAGATTAAAATATACCACTGAAGTACAGCAATAATTAGAGAGAAGCTCAAGTCCTACAATTTCTTAATATCAAGTATGCTTTCCCTGGAGTCTTTGATCCCAAATAGTATCCAAATTGTATTTTTAAACAACAACAACAACAACAACAACAACAATAGAAACCAGAATAACAAAATGTCATTAAGGAAATGCTTTCTTTCGCTTTAGAAACATTGGCAGGAATATTCCACAACACTGGAGCCTGAGAGACACCATTGCTTCCTGTTCCTGTGCTGTAGGCACAGGGAGAGTGAACATTCTTCTACTCATTTTGTGCAGAGCAAAACTCTTCAGCACAAGAGGGCATTCAAACCTGTAAGGACTTACTAGTCTAGGAAAGCAAGAGCAAGCATGTGCTGAGTGTTAGCTGTTCTGTGACAGCGTGGAATTTTCCAAACCCAAGGTGTACCTGTGCACCAAACACCATTACTTGCACAGTGCAGAAATACTTTGTGTATACTAGTGCATTAAAATGTAGTAAAAGACTATCTGTATATACAAAGGACATGAGAAGGTGTAATTCTTCTGTTTGCTGAGCCTGGAGAGAAGGGAGATTACAATCTTCTTTGGAAATATTTAGTGGTATCAGCTTAGAAATCCTTTCTTTTCTTTCTACTCTTCCTTCAGCCACTGAGCTGCAGTTTCCAAGGGAAAAGTATTTTATAGACAGTGATGTCTTAGTGTTTCCTCTGCCCTGTGTATTGACAAGACAAATATCCTATGAAAAACAGATGTGATTTTTTAACTACTGCTAGTATCAGCAACCACAAGGAAACCTGATGAGAGGTGCATAAGTATCTCAGTTCTTACACTGTGTTACTACTGAATGCAGATACTAATGTTGTATTCCTCAGATTGTCTCATTAAAATATATACTTTGTATTGATTTATTAACTCAGAGTACATTTCATGACAACTCTGTAGAAAATTGGGCATGAAGCTGTTTGGTATCATATAGGCATAAACTTGGGTTTGATAGATGGTACACATTCATTAACAGGAAAAGTGGCACCAAGAGACACTTCTATTGCTTACCTCTGGCAGGTCTGTAGGAACAGTGTAAGCGTGTGAACAACAACAGTCTTCTGTATGTTAGCTGTGTGACCACTGAGACTGGAAAACAAAGGTGGTCCAGGTACTGTGGCCTGAAAACAGTCACCTTGGACAGAAACAGTATGGCTACCCATGTAGATCACACACAGTAGGATGGAGCAGGAATCTCACAGAATCACACAGGTTGGAAAGGACCTCTGAGATCAAGTCCAACCCTTGATCCACCACCACCACGGTTACTAGACTGTGGAACTAAGTGCCACATCCAGTCTCATCTTAAAAACCTCCAGGGATGGAGAATCCACTACCTCCATGGGAAGCCCATTCCAATGTCTGATTACCCTCTCTGTAAAGAATTTCTTCCTAATATTTAACCTAAACCTCCCCTGGCACAGCTTAAGGCCATGCCCTCTTGTCCTACTGCTGGTTGTCTGGGAGAAGAGACCAACCCCACCTGGCTACAACCTCCTTTCAGCAAATCGTAGAAAGTGATGAGGTCTCCCCTGAGCCTTCTCTTCTCCAGGCTAATGAGAGGTGGAAGGAATCATGGCTGGCTGCAGAAGTGTCCTAGAAGTATGTTAAACTGAGCATAATCTATCACCCAGTGCTTTTGAGCTCTCAGTCACAAATAAGCAGAGATGACCGATTTTATGCTATAAACAAAGCACAAATAAAGTAGTTATAAAGTATTGAATTAATTGGTTATGAGATCTTTGCTCTTGCATTTTTTATTATAAGTTATTTAAACTCAGCTGCAGGGTTTATTTTTTTCTTTTAAAATTTAATTTATCCCTCAATTATTTTAGCCCTTTCCTACTAGAATCTGTCATTTTCATTTTGTAAGTGCTCATATACTATCAAACTTTTACCTTGTCCTGAATACTTTTGGTGTATCTATTTCTCTACCTTTTGTAGAACCATTTCCTCTAATACCAACAGCTTTTATATACTACTTTCTGACGGCAGCTCATTTGTTGAAATTTCCAGTATGTCTTCTAGAATATACTGATAATTTTAACTTTTTTTTATTTTCTTTTTTCTTTTTTTTTTTTTTTTTTTTTTTTTGTTAAAAAGTTCTTAATTTTTACTTTTTTTTTTTTTTTTTTTTTTTTTTTTTTTTTTTTTTTTTTTTAGATGAAGAGATCCTAACTTGTCACAAATTGCCATAAATTCAAAAGTACAATGTGCTGTAGTGGGCAAGTTAAAGTATCTAATATGTACTCTTCTTTCATTTTTCTGATCATCTCTATTTAGTTCTGTTAGCAATTTCTCAGAACAGAAAGTAGCCCGTTTAGAAATGATTGAGTTATCTGTTTTATCCTCAGCCAAGTGACACTCATTCACCCATTAATAGTCCCTTGTTTCCTATCCAGAGGTCACCCAGAAATAACTTGTTCTACTTAAAAAAAAACCCACTAAAACTCACAGAATAATGTGAAATAAACAAATCCAATTACATATTTCTTAATGTAAAATATTACTTTTTTTTTATAACATCAGAATTTAAATAAAAAGTGAGGAAAGGAAGAACAATTAAAAAATTGTCAGGTGATTAAATGACTACAGCCATTTCCTTGGGAAAAATGTGTTTTCTCAGATTATACCTCTACATCAGAGAGTCTAATACAGACGGATAATTTTGACATAGTTACAGTTGCAATCAGTCTTCTATTTTGAAGGGTACTTTTTTCATTCATTTGCAAGATTTATTTTTTTTTCTCAGAACAGGGAAGTTAACTCTCCAGAGAAAGTGGACTCGCTTCTTCCAAGCTCTTCGGATGCAAATGGAAAAAATCAAAAATCAAATTCTGCAAAAACTGGGAGGGAGTAGTGTGTCTTGGTGTTCTTTAGGTGAAAGAGGAGCTACAGTTGAAGTCCTCTGAAGTGTGGTTTAGAGAGGGATAATTTTCCTTTCAGTTCTCACTGATGTGTCTCAGTGAGGAAACCAACTCCCTGTCCAAAGCTAATTTTCTTGTTTTGTACAACATCACAGTCTAGGTGATATTTTTAGTAGTATAATTAATGGTAACATAATTTGATTTTTTAGCATATCAAAATGACATAGTTCTTTATTGATCCATGCTGAATTTTGTAACACTGACTCTTACTACTGTCAGGGTCAATGTTTTTGGGCCCTAGACTTGTTTTTTAGAATAGAAAGGGGTAGTCCAGTCTATTCAGTTACTGTTGCCTTCTTGTCCTTTCTCCAAGGAAATGGTCGTGTGCATTGCAAATTTCTTTCCCCCCTATTATTATACACATAAGATCACTGTACAATGATGCTGGGAAACTAAGCTTCAAGAAGAGGGATGTTCTTACTCTATCTGAAGGTGACTAACATGGGATCATTCCTGGGAATCATGGTCCTTGTCTAGAGGTGGGTGTTGACACAGGTCCATATCCTGCACACAGAATTTTAAAAGATAATAATTAATAAATAATCATGATATCAGAAAGTGACATTTTCCCAGAATGATTCAATTATCTTTTAGACACACTGAGCAGTTTGAATACGTTGATGACAGGAAATCTACCACAGGAAGAAGGCTTCAGTTTGTTAAGCATGAAGATATCTATCTTTTATCAGTTAGAGCTTTTTTTATATAAAAAATGCCAATTAAGATTTTGGCATCTCGGAAGATAATACCAAAATTGATAACATACAAACCCATTTAAGATCATGAACCCTCCCATGCAGCATTATTTACAGAATGTTGAAAAATCAGAGCAGTTACTGTTGGAATGTACCCTGCTGTTTGTAAGGATGTTGAGGACAAACTGGTCTGTGCTTGTGGACGCTGAGTCAGATGGCAGGTGTACAATGGATCCAAGGCATCCACTTATAGATCCATTGAGCTTGAAGCTCAATCTCTCATTGAGAAAAGTGTCCAGCTACCTGTAAAATATGAAAATAAGAAGTCAAGTTCCACATGCTTTCTACAAGAGATAAAGGAGTGAACACAGGAAATCCTGTACTGTGCAGTATGTGGAACAACTCTAGTGCTGGGTGATGGGCCCTTGGAAACCAGAGACTTGGCCATTTTCTGAGGATGGCACTATTTAAAATATTTAACAAAACATTTGCTTTTCTATGGAGTTTTCTAATGAAAATAACTATGTTCTCCTATAGAATATGTTTATTCAGGAATATGTTAAAAAATTAAACCTTTATCTTGTTGAACACTTCTAAGCTATTACCCCTGATTTTTTTCCCTAAACAAGGGTTTATTATTTTACAGAGGCAAATATGAACAATTTGCATTCTTACAATTTATTGAAGTTGGTGTACTTGACATGGGAAACATCAACTGTGTTATTAGCATGTAATATAACATGAGGAGAAATAATAGGGCAATAGTAAAAGCTGGAACCTGGAGGCATAGGGTAGCTAAGATCTAATTCCACATACCATAGCTTCACCATGTTTGAAACTTGCTACAGAAATTGCAGAAAAACAAATCAACAGCATATATAGGGGTATACTATTTTTTTTTTTCTGTTTTAAACTTTCTGTCAGTAAGCAAAATTTAGTTTGAAGTACCCAATAAAATATAGAATGTAAAAAAAAAAAAAAATTGAGTACAGTATTTAATGTCCTCACAAGTAGTCTTCAAACTCTTAAGAATTGATTGCTTTTCCTTGCCCCTGTCTATTCTCTGTCCTGCAGTTGAATTTGTCATTACTATCTTGTTCATGGCTTAATTTTATTTTTGGAAATATGAAATACAACTCTTTCTCATGTTATATCTTTTTATACATGCATATAGTTTCTGAAGTCAGAGATGGACACTTTCTTATTTTTATACTATTTTAGTAGTGTTTGTGTATGAGACAAGTGAACTAAGACATAAAAATTTTATCCTGTTGACTTTAAAATGTCAGCATATTCAACTAGTCTTTTTCAAAATTGTGAATCATGACGTATAATTAAAATTTCTTGAAATAATGAAGTACAACTCTACATATGTGATAAATCTATATAAAAAAAAATTGGATTTGGTCTTAATTTTTTTTCCCCTTATATTTTGTAGGATACACTTCAAGATTGACTTAAGACTTTTTCTCATCAAATGAAGCTTTTAAAGTGTCTTTCCAAAATAAAATTCAAAAGAAGAAAAAAGATATCTTATGTAATCTGAGGACTTTAGGAGCAATGGAATTTAGGAATAATGGCATATTAGCTGACACTCACAGGAAAGTTATGCATAGTACTATCAAATGAATTGCTATTTTCCTTCTGTTTTCCAACATTTTGAACACCTAACAATTTCCTGCCACAGACTTTCTAGATCTAGTCATTCTTGCACTTTTTAGAGTTGGAAATTCTCTTCAGATTTTTGTCATATCTGTATTACCTGCTTAAATCTACATTTCTATTGGATTAAACTCCCTTGAAAAGCTTTTCTACTTCTGTGGTACTCCAATGGGAAGTATTCAAAGGTTCCATTAGTTTGTTATTCAGCAGCATACTTATTCTTTAGCACTTGGCTTTTAGTTTTCTATTATGGCATTTGCAGACTTTAACTGTATGTACCCATGGTTCCCTCGCAGTTTGGCTTTCATTGATTTGTGGTATAATTCCAACTCAAATCAGGGAGAGTGAAATATTCAAAGGCAATTTAAACTTTGTATTTCCCATAAACACTAATCTGCCTGTGACCTTCGAGTGCACTGGTTTCAGTTTGGCTGGGTGGCAGGATCTGTATTCAAGCAAAACAGAGAAAATCTGTGGAGGAACTGAAAACGACTTTGAAAGTCTTCGCTGTAGATGAGATTGTTAAATTCATTATACAGGAATGAGTAATTTTTAGCTAAGTGTATTAGGTCTCCCAAGAGATTTGCATGTATAATCAAATGAAAAGACCTCTGAAATATTGAAACTCTAGATGAGAAAATGAAATTCTATTAAGAAAGAAAGAACCTCTGCATTTATAGCACATTCAGAGAACGTATCAGAGTATAAATTTAATGCAATGCAGCAAGCTCATGTTACTTTAAAGGTAATTATATAGAAAAAGGAGCATTTAAAATGTATAAGTAGAGGCTTTTTTTTTTTTGCACTCATACAGCATATAATTAACAACGTTCTTAAAACCTATTCATAAAAGAAAGTAATAAACCACTTGTAAATAATGACAGTCTCATATTCTTTACTGTTAAATATCAATAATCAGAATGTCTTTTTTCGTACCCTGCTGTAAAACTACATTTTTGACATATTAAGTAGAAGCAGGTATTACTAGTATGACATTTCGATTTTCAATTTCAATTTAGATATATTAATATAAAAAGGTTGCAAAATGAAGAACTGTAGCTATAGAAAGCTGCAAAGCCTGCAAATTAAATCAATACTCTGCCTGCAAAACACAAAGCAATAACAGAAAAGTAAAGTTGCAGAACATTTCACAGCAGAATTAAAAGGTGTAGGTGTTGAGACCTTAAAATACTAAACCGTAGGTGCAGAATAAGAGAACCGGAGAACTACTAAGGAAAGTACCAAAGCTTGTTGTATCATACAGATCAATTAATAATGATTTATTTTGCAGCAATTACTGAATCCTCACAAGATACATTTGAAAAACAAATCTACCTTTCTCCAATGCTCATGTGTTACAGATTCTTTTAGGAGTAAACACTTCTTGGAAATAAGGAGAAAGGGGAAAATAGGGAGAGGTTCAAGAACATGCAAGGAAAATATTAAAGGAAAAAAGTATAGACTATAAGTGATTATAGGTAGATTTTATTTTTTTTTTTTCTTCTTCCTCACCTCAGTCTTTGAGAGCTTTTATTGCAGAGCAGATCTCTGTTCTGGCACAATCCATCTTGAATAGCCAGAATGCAGGATGCTCCCAATATATTCTCTGTTTGACCTTGACCCCAAGTACGAGTGTGCAGCTGGCTATAAGGAAAAGTCCTACCACAGCAACAAAGGCTGGTCTACATTGAAGGTTACAGGCCTGGAATAAAGTCAGATAAAATTAGTTAGGGTTAAATTTTTTCCCCTCTGATCTGACCGCATTTAAATTTAAATGTTTAGAAACAGCTCGGATTTTTTCCATGCTTACTACTGTCCATGGAAAGGCATGGCATTTTGTCAGTTTGTAGCAAGAAGTGAAAAAAATCAATATTTCCCTGAAATTAAACTTCAGTTGCCATTGTTACAATTCGGAGACTGCACCTTAAGAGCCACAGCATACGTTTCACCTAACCTTGGATATTCAGACTGGTTAGTTTTCCACAAAGTAAGTTGAATATACAAGTTCTTACTAAAATGTCATGGTTTAACCCCAGGTGTCAACTAATCGCCATGCAGCCACCACCAGTGGCATGGAGGAGAGAATCAGAAAAGTGAGAAAGCTTGTGGTTGAGATAAAAACAGTTTGATAAGGAAAGCAAAAGCTGTGCGTGCATTCAAAACAAAACAAGGAATTAATTCACTGCTTCCCATGGACAGGCAGGTGTTCAGCCATCTCCAGGACAGTAGGGCTCCATCATGTGTGACTGTTACTTGGGAACAAAAACGCCATCACTCCAAATGTCCCCCTCACTCCAACGTCCCCCCTCTTCCCCACCTTTCTGTGCTGAACGTGATGCCACATGGTGTGGGATATCCCTGTGATCAGCTGGGGTCAGCTGTCTGGCTGTGTCTCCTCTCAACTTCTTGAGCACCCCCAGCCTGCCTGCTGGCAGGTTGGTATGAGAAGCAGATGAGTTGTTGCCTCTGTGTAAGCACCCCTCAGCAATAACAAAAACATCTCTATATGATCAACCCTATGCTCAGCACAAATCCAGAAAGAACAGGACTCTACCAACCACTGAGATGAAAATGAACTCTGTCCCAGGCAAAACCAGGACATAGAATGATTCAAAATATTAAAAAATATAATCTTGATGTTATATTAAAACTAGAAATGTTTTGCCTGTATGAAGTAGATGTGTAATGTCAAAGAATATATTATCATAGGTAAAGTTTTCTAAAGAACTTGTTTCCATGTTAAAACCACTAAACACATGTATATATAAACACACAGACATGGATACTTTTCAGGGTACATTTAAACAAAGTGATTAAAATAGCTAAACAAAATGTTTGCTATCCAATTTTATTTTATGACAAAAGAAACACCTGTTCTTATATCAGTGTTAACAAGCTTTTTTGAAAGGCAAAAGGTAAATTCCTTTTACTGTCACAGATTTTCATAGAGCTGGACTAGAGGTCAGTCCGATCAGAATATTTCTTCCAGGTATTCCTCTCTCTTTCTTTGCTATGGGGGAAGACTAGATTCAATGTAGCTATGTCCAAACTGTAGGTGGACACTGTGAGATGTCCCAAGGTCTTGGTCTTTCACTTATTCAGTCTAGTGCCCTTGCTGGATGTCACCATGTTTCCCTGCTACCTGCATGCTCATTTTTCCAGGCAAATCCAGAAACAAGGTGAAAAATGTTGAAGCCTGGGGGGCTTCCTGCAGCACAGAGTGTTGGTGCAACCATGTCTGACAGTCTAGACACTTTCCAAATTCCACTAAGTAACCTCACAAAGACCCTTAAAATAAGATGGAATCAATTCAGTCTTTAGTTTTCTAATACAGAAATTAAATTGATATTTACTGTTATGTTGAGTTTATACTGGGTTCTTCCAGTTCTTTCCTGTATGCACTTCAGGATGATTTTCCATATGCAAGATATCCATCCTAAGACAAGAGAAATAACTCTCCTCTGCCTGTATATAGTTCAAGATCACAATATTATTCCTTCAGATCACCTAGTATGTCATTGCCTATGCTGATAAAGGTGGAAAATGAACAGTCAGGCAGCAACAGTGGACTGGCAAGAAAATTAAAGAAACATTTTATTGAGGTTTTGGAACTTAAACTTCTGGATCAATATGGAATCAGCACTAGAAAATCCCTCCCTGTGGCAAAATCTGCTGGTACATCTGATTCCTCTTTTTGCTTCATTTCCATGCTGGAATGAAGAAAAATGAAAGAATTTCATTTTGATGCCAAAGTAGCAACCCTGCAATGTGGGGAGGATCTGAAAAAGCAGAAATCTGGTCCATGGAGAGGAGATTCAGACTTCTCCAGCACTCAGCTAGATCAGACTTCTGTGCTGAAGTTCCCCTGCACTTGCTGGTAATGAGAAACTAGATGATTACAAGTCAGGTGACTGAAGGTATAAGTGCTACAAGAATTCCACAAACACGCAAACTAAAGTCTTAGATTAATACCTGAAATTGCAGGTTAAAGAATACCTGTGTGGAGAAGTTGTTCCTATGTTTTTGGTCTCATTTAAAAAAAAAAAAAGCATAAAGCTATTAAACATACTTAGAATTGTTGTAATAACCAGTGATTACACAACAAAAATGCATACTTAGTTCGAAGACATCACTACTGCTTTCTGAACTCAAACATGATGGTGTGATATGGGATTATTGAACTGGTAACCCAATGATCATTCCCCTTTTTCTTTCTTCCATTCCAGATAGTAATTTATTCATGGGATGGGAATCTTTGTCTGTGTTTTGAACTCAAATCTTGACACTGTGAAGCAAACTGCTATGTTGATATTCATGATTTGGGAATTGAAAGCTGTTTGTTTTTTCAGTCTCCTAAAATTTGAATTTAATATTTTATTAAATCTACCATAGTCATTCCCTTGTTTGTGAAGTGAACAAACATTAAAGAAAAATGACCTGGACAATTTTAAGTCCAAAGGCCGAAGGAAGTACGTGCACAAACAAAATATGGAGCAAAATAAAAAAAAAAAAAACTAAGCCATTTATATAATTAGAAAATTCATCAGCCATATTTTACCTGTAAAAGAAACATTACTCTATTTACATTAAGGCTAATTCCCTAGTGCAACTCTGTAAATTTTGTTCTTTTCACTTTACTTGCATCTAAAGCTATTTAAGAAAGTAACTTACCACTTTGCTGTTGTACAGTATGACACTGTTTCTACAAAAATCACCATTTCAGTAACTTGTTCCAGGAGAACTCCAATGAGATAAAAATCTTGAGTTACTCATTTTTACCCCTTCAACCACTATGACAAGTGTTTCTTGAGCCTTGCTTAAAAGTTCTCTCATCCTTGCAGGGCACCTGGAATCTTATCAAATCCAGGCTATTTTGAACTGTGTGTGTGGGGGAGGTAGTCAAATGAGGATTGGATTACCATGTTCGATGGATTATTCCAATGGTAAAGAAGACCCAGCTAATCACAGCATAACTGCTGGTCTGGGCAGATGTGAAATGGCGACTGTGGTTTTGTCAAAGCGTTAGCACCAACAGCATAGAAGTAACTGGGCCATTTATGAGAAGAGACTCGTTTAAATACAGGAAAGGTTTACCAGCAGGCTTAAAGAGATGCTGAACACTAATAGATAAAATAAAATAATGCAGTGTGTGTATCAGTAAGAAAACTGGGCAGTGACTTTTAGTGTGAATAACTTCACAGAGTGAAGTGAAATACGAGAAAGGAATGGCAAAGTCAGTGACTAGAAGCTGAAGTCAGACAAATTCAATTCAGAAAGGAGAAAACTTATTTAATGGTAAGAATGATTCATGCAAATTGTGGCAGGGAGGGAGTCGTCGAATTACAAAAGTAATTACCTCAATGCAAATTTACCTTTATTGGACTATGAAGTATGAAAGAACTCATCAAGTGACCCACTGGTCTTTTTTGACCTTAAAATATACGAATATATTACAAAATATAATAAACTTCTTTGCTGTTCTTTTCAAGTCCCTTATCTGAGAGTTCAGGGGAGGTTGTTAAAATACAGAATTGATTCTTATCTAGCTATTTTTTCAAAAGTTTCAGGAATGTAACATTTCTACCCATAAATATGATAGTTCATCTTCAGGGCTCAGAACTAGTTCTCTGACAATATAAAAAAACCCACAGGTGCTACCACTTGCTGCTGTTTCAGAGACAGTAAATTCAAGGAGACATCTATAGTTTTGTTACCTTTATGTGAAGAATAAGGGAAAGATATATATATATATATATATATATATATGATGTACAATAAATTAATACAATGCTGATTTAATACTAATGATACAAATACATGTAATTAAACTAACTGAAGCTATTAAGGGAATCAGTCAGAAGTGCAAGTATGGCAGAAAATATGCCACTACAGAAGATACACAAGGGTCTTTAGAATAACAGTGAAAAAGATGGTAATTGCAGAAAACATACCTGCTTATTATTTGAAAAACAACAGGCTTATTTTCAGAAGATCTGAAGTGAAGGATTAAGTCTAGTATAAAAGTTCATATCCTATAAAGGAGAAGGATGAAGCAGGCAGTGTTTTTTGGGGGAAGGGATGCTGTTGTAGAGACACGCCAAGAAAGAAGGAAACTGTCTTTCCTTAACAGTTGTAGGCAGAATTTGTACCAGAGCCATGATACTAAGGCTGAATCACTAGAGGATGTGTTTAAAACAGCTTGGTCTATTCAAGTTTTAGAAGAGCTGATGAACTGCAGTTTCAGTAGGGAGGAAAAAAAAAAAGGAAAAAAAAAAGAAGAAAAGCAAAACTATAGCAAGTCTGGGGCAAGAGGCCCATATGCTGACTTCCTGAGTAGCCATTTATGTGATAGTAAAGGTAAGAAGCTTTTGCCACTTATGTTTTGCTACTCTTTCATTATATGTGCATGTGGAAAGAAGGCAGGATGGTATTAAACTGACATCCTGCCCTAACTGCCAGAATGTCTTGTTATGGCTTCAAAGACTGGATTCACACAGCAGAAGGCACTGTCTGCTTTACTCACTTGCACACTAGTAAGGGCTCTCATACAGCCTGTGGGAAACCTGGGCTCAAATTCCTCTTCTGCTGTTAGAAGACTAGAAAATGTAAGTCTTTTTCATTCCTATAGTAAGAAGAAACTCAATTGCCAGACTGCAGGGTATTTTGAAATTGAGAACTTCTCAGTCTTTTCTGTTAGCTCTTTTTCACTTCACATGTCATACTTAAATGTTCTTCGAGTTAGAGCAAAAATAGCTATCTAGTTCCTTGAGCACTTGCCTGGAAGATGGAGAACCTGAGTTTTTTGATGCTGTTTGACATAACGATAGACACAAACAGGGTTGGTGTCAACTTGCTCTCACTGCTGTGTGTGTGATACTTGGTGCTGCTCTCACAAGGGCTGTTGTTCAAGGCAGCACCAGTTCCCAAAGGAGGAATTTGTTGATGACACACAAGGGTGAAAGCTCTTGATGGTATTCAAACTGCATCTCTGGTCAAAGAAAATTACTAGTAAAGTTTCTTTTGCTTGTGGAATACACTTTGGTTTGCAAGTGTCATCTGTGTTTACTAGCTTCCCAGCTCTTGAATGTCTGTCTTGTTGTCCATTCTTTCTCCAGTCTGACTCATAATCTCTGCCTTTGACCAGATTTTTTCTTTTGTGTATGTGTTAAATTCCATCTCCTTTTGATCCTGACTGTGTTATTATGTCTTCCTCAGAATGACCTGACTTTGTTTTTGTGATTGCTATTTGCAGTACAAGTCTCCAGGAAACCATCAGGCTCTTAAGTCCCCATTACTATTTTTGATACGCAAATCCCACATGTTGATGGAAAGATCCAAATGCAAGACAATGCAAAGACAATACCTCTAAGCTCTTGAGGTCTGTTTCACATGTTTTTCTTTGAAGCAGTTATCAATTCCTAGGATATAAAAAAGTTTATTATGAAAAATTTGAATCGACTATACCATTCTAATAAACTATTCCTGCTTCATCTTTCTTTTTATGCAGATATCAAATTGCAGATCTTTGTCAGAAATGAGTTATCTCAGCAGGGTGCAGAACAATAATTATTCATGCCAGGACTGCAGTGATAGACATTACTCATAACGACTCAAATTAATCATACTGCATATGATTGATGATGACTATATCAAATTGTGTGGTGTGGATGCATGAGGACTGAGGATATTGCTAAACATGTCTTCGATCCAAAATCAGAGGTGATTTTTTTGAGAGAGGTCAAATCATCTGACTATTTTGTTTAGTCATTAATATGGATCCACATGGCAAATAAAGGCAATCAAAGTCACTACACTTGCCACTGACAACTTTAAAATCTCTGAAAGAAAAGGCTAGAAATGTTATTGCTTCACCACAAAGATGTCAAATCATCTGACTATTTTGTTTAGTCATTAATATGGATCCACATGGCAAATAAAGGCAATCAAAGTCACTACACTTGCCACTGACAACTTTAAAATCTCTGAAAGAAAAGGCTAGAAATGTTATTGCTTCACCACAGAATATTACCAGTGAAACATGTCAACTTAACATCGTGTGCTTAAGATTTATATATGGGCCTCAAGTGGTTCCTCAAGTTAAAGAGAAATAAATAAAAAAAAAAAAGTAAAAAGGAAAAAAACCCTAACTCCCCACTTCAGGATTATCTTGATTAGGTAGAAGAAGCATTTAAATTTCCCACTTTTGGGGAGTTTTTTTCCTTAATCACGTGCTGTTAGCTGATACTGAAGGGTCAGGTTGATGCGTAGGTTTATCTGTCCTTACTGAAGCACTATGTCTCCACATGGCCTCCATAGATTTTGAGTTTGCCACAGGATGGAGAATGAGGGCTTTTCACTAAGAACTCCTTTCTTTTTCAAGTCCTCTGCACACATGAGGAGGGTGTGAAAGTAATCTTGGCTCTCGCTCCTCAACATGGCAGTGAGCTGAGCTGAGCTGGCAGGGGTGGTAAATAGTCTGTACTATAGAGGATTTGCAGGTTACTTTCTTTCTGGAGCAAGTAGGCAGCTGAGGCTGAGAAAGGGGTTGGAACTCTCTGAGTCACAATTTTTTCACCAGCTTGCTCTGGAGGTGCTGTAACTACTTGCTGTCCCAGACATGGGCAATTGAACACAGGCTCAATTTGGCCCTCAATAAAGAAGAAATCATGAGTCTGAGAAAAATTGTTCCATTTCATGAACCAATTTTCTCATGAGAAGACACAGCATATCCACAGAATTTCTGCAAACAGCATAGAAGACAGATGTATATTATCTGTGATGAGAGGAAATGGCTGAATTGCTTATTTCAAAAAAATTAGTTTCCTTGATGACTCATTATTTCAAAAATTGCCTGTCAAGTTAATAAGCAGACTTTATTATTATTATTATCGTTTATTATTTCTATTACAGCAGCACTCAGGGGCTGCAGTCAAAAACTGGGGTTTCACTGTGCTAAGCACCATGTACAAATAAAATCTTCTGATGGTCTCTGCCCCAAGAAGCTTACTATTTTGGATGCCCAAATTGGAAAATTTTGAGCATAATTTTTTATTACAAGTCTCTGGGTACGTATTTTAGCAAATAAACTGTTGACAATTTTGTTTTTTTCTAAAGAAGTTTTTTTTATAGCAGAGGAAATATCTTGAAAAAGTAAAACTGTTCAAAAGGATCAAGATCTGTGTTTGTCTTTAGTAGACAGCGGTATAATAAAGTGCATGATAAACTGATTAAGAAACCTGGACAACTAATAAAAGTACTGACATAGAATCGTTATGTTCCAAGGGATGTAGAAATTAATAGATTCTAAAATAATTAATTTAGGTTGCCAAAACCTGCATACATTTACGATACATTTAATAAGTAATAAGTTCATAGAATCATAGAATGGATTGAGTTGGAAGGGGCCTTGAAGATCGCATTGATTTCAACCCCTATGTTGTGGGCAGGGACACCTTCTGTTAGACCAGGTTGCTCAGAGCCAGTGCCTCACCACACTCACAGTACAGAATTTCTTCCTAATACCTAATCTAAAACTTCTTCAGTTTGAAGCCATTACCCCTTGTCCTGACACTCCAGGACCTTGTAAAAAGTCTCTCTCTCTGACTTTCTTGTAGGTTCTCTTCAGGAGGGAGGCCTGCCACGAGGTCACTCCAAAGCCTTCTCTTCTCTAGGCTGGACAATCCCAATTCTCTCAGCCTTTCCTCATAGGAGAGGTGCTCCATACCTCTAATCATATTGGTGGTCCTGCTCTGGACTTGCTCCAATAGGTTGATGTCTTTTCTGTACTGGGGACCCCAGAGCTGGATGCAGCACTTCAGGTGGGGTTTCACTAGAGTGGAGTAGGGGGCAGAATCCCCTCCCTCACCCTGCTGGCCAAGCTGCTTTGGATGCAGCTCAGGATATGTTTAGTTTTCTGGGCTGCAAGTGCACATTCCCAGTTCATGTCCAGCCTTTCATCCTCCAGCACCCCCAAGTTCTTCTCGGCAGGGCTACTTTCCATCTGTTCAACCCCAACCTGTATTGATTCCAGGGGTTGCCCCAATCCAAGTGCAGTCACTTCGCCTTGTTAAACAACATAAGATTCCCATGGACACATTTCTTGAGCTTGTCTAGGCGCTTCTGGATGGCATCCCATCCTTCAGATGTGTCAACAGCACCACTCACCTTGGAGGCATCTGCAAACTTGTTAAGGGTGGATTCAATCCCTTTGTCTATGTCATTAATGAAATCCTAAAGAACACTGTAGGTCCCAATATAGACTCCAGGGAGACACCACTTTGTCCACTGGGACTCTGAACTGTGGCCGCATCCAACCAGTTTCTTATCCATCTAACAGTCCACTCATTAAATCCATCTCTCTTCCTTAACAATGCTTCTTTTTTTTAGCACTATCACATTAAAATGTAGCATTAAATGAAGCCACTCAGTACTGAGACCAGCAGAAAAATTATTTATCAGCTATTAGATCCAAGGAAAAAAACACCTGATATTTTAACAGATGCTGAATAATAAGCAAATCATTAGGAATTTTGTCATGATGCCTTTACAGCTTTGTCTGTATTTTTAGTAGTAACTATATCTCCATAACTCCCACCTCCATATCTTGTCCATTATTTTTTCTTACTTAATTTGGCAACTCTAATTGATGATAATTTCAGAGTCACTGTAGCTTCTTAAAGTAATTCATATCACATTCACCTAGCAGTATGAGCTGCCCACTCCTTGTATTTCAGTGGAGGTTTTCAAAGAGAACATTTTGTTAGGATTTTCTTCACCACTTAATTTAGCATGCTTAAAGATCATCTTGATAGTCTATAGAAATAAAGGTACACCAATTTTAAAACAGTCTATTGGCAAGAGTGGAACCATACTTATTTGTCTCAGGACTGAATCTGTCATTGTCCTTTGGTATTAGCCTAATTTGATATTGGGTAGTTTATTTCTTAAAAACATGGAATTCAAAGTCACAGAGAAGCTATTCAATACTTTTTCCTGGAAGAAAAAATTGTGATTTTTTCAAATCAAGATTTAAGAGCTGCTTTTACATCTACTTATATTCCTGTATAGTACACTATCAAACTTGGTTTGCGGGAAATGAACTTTCCTAAGTGAAAATGATGAAAAACTCTAATGACTGGTGATTCATAATTTTCTAGACTTAATTTGAACTTTTAATTATCATTCCAAATTCTAGAGCATCATTTTCTCTTGGTCTTTCTTGAAGGCTATTGTTCCTTCCAGTCAATTACACTTTGTTTTTAATTGGCTTTTCTTGACAAAGTGTCATTTATTTACAAAGTTAACTGCCCTGTCCTATAACATTCATTGCAATGCAACACAGCGTACATCACCCACCTGCCCAAGGTAATGCCACAGATTTCAGGTAAAGGTGAGAATGGAACCTCATAACTTTGTAAGTTATCTCAGTCACCTCAGCATCTTAAACACCTGGACATTGTCTCCAGTGTATATTTTTTTATAAGCAGAGCAAGGAAAATGCTCATGAATCAGTTCAGAAACTGAGAATTAATTCTGGTCCATAGTGTTGTTCCTGTGTAGCGCTGCTCCAGTGTGCATTAGCTGCACATTTTGTTGTTATGTTAAAACTTGTCTGAGGGTCAACCATATAATTCTGATACATACATTAGAAAATTGTTTCCAGGATTTTTTCCAGTAAAAGTATTCCTCCTCCCAAGTATTACTGACTATCTTTTTATCTGTACTTCTCAATTAGTTTTGAAGAATGTCATTGTGTACCCTCAGCCTGGGAAGTGAAGTAATCAGGTAATATTCATAATCACTGGGCTGTGTAATCTGATTATGAATGTTTACTTGTGATTCTGCTATAGAGAAGAATCAAAACAGTGCAAGGACACCCAGAGAAAAATTTCAAAATGAGATATCAGAAGTTTATCCTACTGAGATGAATATTCTTAACTACAAGCCACGTTTGCAGTGACATAAATTAAAAATAATTGAGCTTTACAGTAAAGTTTCTCTTTTAACTTAACAGATCAAGTAGTAATACTTCTGTCTTTATATCATCTGCTCAAGCTTGCTCAAAGCTATCTTATCAGATATAAGGCTACCACATAAGAACGAGTCAAAGAATTTGGAAGAAATTTGTTGGTAAAACCTTTAGGGCAGCTGGCTACTGGCCATGCAATCCACTGTATGTAGCACTGAGATTGCCTGATTCTGTACAGCAGTAGCAGAAGAATGTTACATTGTGCTCACAGTGGCTCTGTAAGAGAGAAAGACTAGGGATAAATTGGAAAAGACAATTTAGAGACAATGAGAAAAAGCAATCTAAAGATCTCAGAATAGCCACAGGCTAGATAAGGATAGGATTAAGATGAAAAGTTGGAGAAGAATATGGAATTCTGATGAAAAAAAGTTTCCTCAGAGATATATAGAAGTTATTCTGAAGATTAACCTGCATTCATGACAATACTATATCTGCTGGGAGGTCATTTCAAATCCTAAAAGTACCTTGAAATCAGTAGATCTTTTTGATAAAAAATTATGTGTGTACAAATAACACCAAGAATACTGGACTGATGAGAAGCTCTTAGGGTTTGTTTATAGTCTATGAGTTCCCATATCTACTGATGTCAGTGATGATTCAGTCACCCTTTTACACAAAAACAATTTACGAAGTTCTATTTTTGTCCAAAGAACCTGACAGTATTCTTATAGCATGGCTATGATTCAAGAGAGCATGCATCTCACCATCAGCAAGTGAAGGCAAAGTGGGTGGGAGAGAGGAGGGAAGGGGAAGAGCTGTCATTCATTCCTTTATTCACTGAGTATAACACAGGGCAAGAAAGAAGCAAGAAGGAGCTGTGGTTCTGTGATATGAGTGCAAATCCAGTAACTTGGGCTGTTCCTGGTAGGCTGCACAATGCACTAAGGTTTGCCAGATTTACCAGCCTGACCCTATCCTACAACATACAATACCTATACCAGGGATATTTACACCACTGAGTGCCCTGGCTAGAATTTCTGGCTACCTCTATGGTCCAAAAGTACCAGGGAAGCTTGGTGTTACCTGAAGTTTTACATATAGTAGAACAAAATATTCATAAAATGTGCAGCATCTGTTGTGATTCATGTTTAACTGGTTTAGTTTGCATTGCAAACCCTCATGAAAAACACCCTGCAACCTTGACAGTCTGGATCAAGCCTAGGTACCAGACAAGTCTAAATGCAGTTCATATTTCTGTATTTTTAATTTTATTTTTTTTTACATTGGTTGCTGTCGTAAAAGACTGATCGATTTAAATTCACACTTGATTTTTTTATCTCCTTGAATGATGTAAGTTGTTGTTTAATTCTAGATGATTTTTCTGCGTCATATTCTCCAGCTTTCTTATCTTCATTTAGGTATCATCAACCTTCCAGTGATACCATCTCTGCGTTTTATACTGCTCAAATTTTATGTCTTCTGCTTTCTATCTCTGCTCTGTAGGTACACTGATGTTTGTCTCATATATCTCCTTATGTTTAAGCAGCTCTGCTAATGTTCCTTTAACTTTCTATAACTCTGATATTGTTAATTTGGACTTGAGTTTCAAATCAGAAGCCTCATTCGAACATGAGGATTGCAACTTTATTTGTAACCAAAGGTAACTGTACCTAATGTTTGTATATAAGATGTGACAAGAGCGTGAATACACACTCCACAGCTTATTAGCATGGGTTAATGAATGGAGTTCTCTGGGGAAAGATTAAATACAATGGTTTACACAGTTATAGGGAGCCTTATTTTCTCTCCTGCTAAAAACTCCACAAGATGCTTACCACTGTTCTCTGAATTAGATGACTTTCTTATCACTTAAGTCTCTTCTGCTCTTTCCAGCTTCCCATCCTCAGACGTGGTCACTGATGTTGTGAGCCTCGTTTAGTAGGCATTCCTCTTTGCATCTTCCAGCTCCTTAATTCTTATCTGACCTCATGCTGTGTTTAGTATTTTTACTCTTTCAGATAATGGACACCTAGTTCAATAGTGGAAGGCTATTTTACAACAATAGTTTTAACCAGATACTTTTCTTTTCCTCACACCCAGCCTAATCCCACCACTAAGTCTGTTATCTCAAAATTAATTTTATTTTCCTACTTAGAAGTACCAAGTTAAACTGAAGTGCCTCAGAAAACACTGGGCCATAGTAAATACCCTGTATCCCTTTGACTGATTTACTTCAATTGCTAATGTTTAGTTCTCTAAGCTCATTATTACAGAATTGGTCTCAAGGGCAATCAGTAGCTGTCTCTCCCCTATCCCACAACACCGTGATGAAAATATTGGTTCCACTGCCGCCCAGTAAAATGCCCAGTTTCACTGATATATGTGGTGATATATTCCCTCCCTCCTGCTCATCTGCCTTTCTGGTTTTACCATTCTTATGGATTTTTTAAGTAACCAACTGCAATTAGATCTTTACCCTCCAAGTGACTCAAACCTTCTGTCATACAGCTTGCCTATTGATATAACATCTGCTGTACAGAACAGTTACATCCTATAATTAGTAGGTTTAAATGACTATGACATAGAAATCTCTTAATTTCAACTGCAGCAAGCTAGGGAATCAAATTCCATTTCTGTCCATGAGCAAGAGGCAGCTTCCTTATACTCTTTCTGTTTAAGAATTTCTGGTCATTTGGGATAAACCTCAAGTTCCTGAAAACTTTGAGCAAAGTTAAGACTAAGGTTTGGTTTAGGACCATTTAAATTGAGTCTCAGCTAGTGCTGGTGATAATTTCACGTTTGTGACAATACGATTCCAAGATAACAAATACTGATGAAAAAACTAAAACACTTAACTGCCATCTCACTGTCTATGCCAAGAAACTCTGCATGAAATGAAAAAACATCCCACTGGAACTGTATATGACTGACTCCAAAATCTAGAACAACATATTCTATTCAACTCTTCAGACCATGGTCAACCATCCTGTTTTTTCTCTCAGCCTGGAGCAAAAACTCATGGTAAGTCTGGACTTAATGAATGTCTAGCTGAGACTCTTGCTTAATTTGAACCTCATCTAGTATTCTTCAAGAAAGAATCAAACAGCAGGACCCCAACGGTTCAGCCAAATGCGAAAGTCAAGTAGCATTTTTAATATTTTTATTAATACTTTTAGAAAATGTTTTACTCATTTTGAAAGTATACCTTACCTTTCTTCTTTATCAGAGATTGCTCCTTGTTTTCAACTTAATTTTATTTTAATTTATAAATAGTAAAGACTAAAAATAGAAGATGCCCTCATGTAAGAATTAGTTTTAAAATCAGATTGATGTCAAAGCAAAAGTAAGAAGTGCAGTGACAGAGAACTTTCAGTGCAAAATCTTCCACTTTTTGTGTTTCACAAGCTTTCTTAATTTCTTTTGTTGACTTGTGGGCACACAACACCTAAAATCACTTGTGCCAGTGATTGGAATGCAGATTAGAGAAAAGAGAACAAACATCCACCCTCATTAGTTCATCATTGCTATTTCTTACAGAGAGAGGGTCAGATTAGGGAGCAAAGTTAAAAAAACCTCTGTTGTGATCTGAAGCAAACACAGGGTAATGAAGGCACAATGACATTGTTGCTGGTTTTTAGATATCTCCCTTCCTCTCTTTCAATAGAAAAATAGCATCTTTTCATTACAGTTAAAAAATACAGCTGTCTAGTCAGTTGGTATTACAGACTCCCATACCATAGCTTTTAAGATCATTTAAGTCCTGATCTTTTTGCTTAACTCTGTGAGATTCTATTTTTTCTGTGGTGGTATTTCTCTTATCTGTATCAGTTTTATGCCATCATTGTTTAAAGCTGTACTACTTATGATTTACAACACCATTCTGAAGAGGAGAATTAGATTTTGGAGATATTTATCATCTCAGAACGAAACTATCATACATGCAGTAGCACGTAATGTTGATTAATTTAATAAAGTAGGCAAGATCCTCATTAGCTGGTACAGCTCCTTGGGAGTAAATAAAAGTAGATTGCAATTTGATGCCAACTGGTCTAGCTCTATTTCCAGCAACAGACCTATTCTTGCTTATAGTAGTTGAGAATTTAGCCCACTGTTCTGGCACACACAAATGCTATTATTTTGTACTTAGTATTTTTTTTAGGTTGTTGTTGAATCTCTTGTAGGTTGCTCAGAAGTTTCTACCTATTTAATCTATCTGCTTTGCTTGCTGTGAGTCTGTTCCTCAAAAAAATATCTAAGGCAGGGCAGCAGCCCACACATAAGCACAAGCGAGACAGAAGGAGAAGGAGTGAAAACAAGAAGTCAGTGGAGCACTGCCAAGTTTCACTAGTTGAGGATCTGCTCAGAAACATTTTCAGTGCTTCTTTCAGTCTTGCTAGTGCTGGTGTGTAGCTTGAGTCTTCGGTTTGAGTCCTTTGGGAAATATACTAGCAATAAGAATAGAAAAGCAATTTAGGTGGCATCTTTGATCATCATTGCTGTCAATCAAGCCAGGGTTTGGCATTAGCATATGCTCTTCAGAGAAAAAACTAATCTACTACATTTGGTAACAATTAGAAACATTAATATTACAGAAAGGGATGGAAAACCTGATTTTTTTTTTT
>VXAY01001093.1:1099841-1118709 GCA_013399855.1 Oxyruncus cristatus
TTTTTTTTTTTTTTTTTGTTGGAAGCCTGTAGAAGAGAGGGTGAAAAATGTACAAGACACTACTGATATGAAGATATTTTTAAAATGCATTTTTTATTTTTCATCTACCAGGAAATAACCCTAATGTAAGGGAAACGCTCTATGTTATTGTATTTTTTTTTTTTTAAATTTAAACCCCTTTTCCAGTTCAAGAACTGTTTTAAGTTTTAAGCTAACATAGTAAGAAAAGAAACTGAAAAACAAATAAAACAATCAAACATTACAATAGACTTATGTTGACTTTGTTTTCAGTTCATTGGCTTTTAGACATTTTCAGGCTTTGACTGTCTTCATCCAGAGTTAGGCTGAGACAATTTCTCTAAATCTCAATTTTCTTCCAGAAATGGTAGAAACATTTGGTATTGTTCTAATCTGCTCCTTTACATTTTTTGAGGCTGAAATAGAATCTCAATAGTTAAATTGCCTAGATAACAGACACCAGAATGAAAACTAATTTATTTTATAAAACTTTTCCTCTGATTTTATATATATGTACACATATATATATCTTCAGTTCTGGCAGTGATCTACCTACATTAAGCTCTAAGCATTTTTAAAAACATAACTTCTTTCAGATCAAATGTGCACTGAACAAAGCTGTGTGTTATGACATAAATGACTCAGCCCAACCATATACAACAGGCATATTTTGTTGCTTCACTAATAAGAAAATTGCAAAAAAGCTAGTTCTGGGTTTAACTGAGGTTATCTTTTAGTCATAGTTTCTAAAGAAACCCAGTACCATGAAAAAAAAGAAAAAAAAAAAACTAATCAGAATCTTTATTCAGTATGTATTTAGAAATATGGGTGTTTATTTTCTCTACAGAATATATTTAAAAAATTAAGTGTAGAAGACAGTTACTGAAAAAGTGACTTTCATTATCACTTTCAATAATTTCACTGTCTGATGAAAATTATTGAAATAGATTATAACTTAAAAGTACTTTTTTTCTCCTGAAAACTTGGAAGAAGAAAATTCCTATAACTATAGAACTGGTCAGAATGAAGTAATTTGAAATTTTATACTGAAAACCGAATATTTTGCACAAACCCAAAAGTTACCACCACTTTGCCCGTCTCAGGTGTTTAGGTGATTGTGAGCAGACCCTTAGAGGAACAAACAGAGCCGTAAATAATCCAATCTCTAGAATTTTAGCTGGTTGTGGCTGGGAAAACTGTTTCTAGTTGGAGTCAGTAATCATCAGAACAAGTTAGTGAGAGAGTGCACCACAATGTGCAATCTTGCAAGGAAGACAATGTACTTCTTTGGAAGGAATGCTGTACATAGAGAGAAATATGGGAAGCATGCTGAGCTCTGCTCTGCAGGAAATACAACAGGACAGTCAAAGCAGTCTTTTCTGAGTTTAATTCTGAGAAACTGCGAGTCACACTTTATTCCCCCCAATTGACAATTCTTGTATCTCACATTTAGAGACTTTTGTGTTATACTATTTCCATGGCAGAATAAAATTGAAAGTGTTGCATGACACATACTAAACAGAATGTGTTAAGATGTCTGTCTTAGTTACCCAGAAAAAAATCTGGAGTAACTCAAGAATTTGGCTCATTGATTTTAGACTTTACACTTAGCAAAATGTAAAGGCAAGTGTAACAGAAGAAGTATCAAAGTCACTTCGAGTTAATCTGTTTTAGGTAAACTGATACAATGTTGTTAAATCATGTTTATAAAAAAACCCACAAAGGGCTCAAGAGAATTGGTAGGGAGAGCTTAAAAACATGCAGATTTTTTTTTTTTTTATGAGTCAGAAGAAGAGCTGTCCTTTCTAAATATTCTTTTACTTCCAACTGCCTAGCCTAGAGCCTACTGACGTGATGCAGAGATTTGGCAGAGCATAAGTATTTTTTGAAACTTACTCATTAACACCTTGGGCCCATCCATCAGCATGATTGACATCAAAAGACAATGCAATTTTTTTTTTTTTTTTAATAGGACACAACAAGTACAAAAGGCTTTCTGTGGGCTAATGAAGCACACCTGACAGATGTGTGAGTCATTTGACACAATGGGTGGTATTTAAGAACACTATCACCTTGCAATCGACTCAGTATAGCATTCCTCCTTATTTCCTGAATCCCTTTTTCTTCAAAATAAAAGGAATTTAGGAATAACTGTGCAGGATTCAAAGCAAAGTCATTTATATGCTCCATCCTGGAGATGCTACTAATAATGATGTTCATGACATTATCTGAAATATTATTAGGAAAATAATAAGAACTTCCTGAACTGTGTCTAAGAGATAGGCTTCATGTGTTCCATGCCATGCACTTTATATTATTGCACCAAATGAATCCAGTAAAGACTAATTGGCATGACTGAGTAACATAGCAGTGCAATAAAGATAACTTGTCACCTTTTGCTTGTCTGCTCAATGTTGTCTCTAAAGGGTAATAGGTTTCATTATATCCTGCTGTATTTCATAGAGATTCAGCAGGCAGATTATGCAAAAGGAGAGAATCACAGTGGGCTTTAAAGTAACATTACCTTCACAAAGGAGGAAAAATGACAAAATGCCTGGAAGAAGATATCACTTGGTTGAAAAAGAAGCCTGGGAAAATAGGCACTATGAATGTGAAAACTTTCAAAAATTTGATTTGTCTGTTAAGTGATCTTTGAGTCTTTTCCCAAATCTTTCAGATGATTCCTCTGCCTATCTACAGTAACAAGAGTGGCTGTATTCTGTGGCTTCCCTGTGAACTCAGGCCATTCAAGTCAGCCTAATCCACACTCATACTCTTCATGTGTGTCGAGCCCTGCTTCTTACCCTCCATCATGTTTTTTCAGGACTTTTCCCATGGTGCTTGCATCTCATCTTCATGAATCTTACCTTGATCCAAACAATGGCATGTTTCCTTATGCTGTAGCTCTGAGATGAAGCAGTTACTTTCTGCATATGTTAGAAACCCATTTGCTTCTAATAACTGAAGCATTAGGCATGGGTAGCCACAGTTTATTTTGAAGGACTGAACTCTCTTCTGCTGTGGCTGATGAAGTCTTGTCTGGACAGATTATATGGCTAACCAGAACACTTCTTTGTATTTGAAGCAATTGAGGGATGAGAATTGAGAACTTATATGAGAGACTGAAGACCAGATGACACTGCAGATTATTTAGCTACCGGTCTTGCAAAACACTGTACTGGGGCCCGATTCCTGCTCAGATGGTTCCTGAAGTAGAACTGAGATATTGATGAGCTGTTTTATCAGTCTGCAAAAGCAGAAAACATCCCTGTAGGTGATATGACTTTTAAAGTCCTAGGAAGAAATGGAAATTAGGAATGACATTTGTTGTGACATAAAAATAGTTAGATAAAACAGTGTAAGTAGAATTCCATAAAAATGGTGTTTTATTTGGCACAGTTTTCTAGCAGTCAAAGGTGGAGATGAAAAGTAACATGGACAGAAATATAAAATTACGAAAGCAGCAGAGAAACTGACAGATGACATCAATGGTTACAATATCTAAATCCTCATCTGCCCTTGTTCTCTTTTCCCTTCATCTTGTTCTCTTCTCCCTTTCTAAGTCTCCATGTAGGTGCAGAGCAATCCAGGCATGGAATGAAGGGTGACTGTCTAGATCTGTAAGATTTATGAGCTGTTGAATTCCCAATTCCAACCTATAATGTCTGCAGGCTCTAATAGAATTCTGGGAAAGTTTGAAGAAAAACTGATATGCAGAAGTCTTAATACTTCATTTAGTATCCTGGAAAGCTTCATCAAGACAAGAGGAACATGAACTTTGTCCCCACAGGAACGTCACAGTGATTCCTGCTAGGTTCTCCGTTGAAATCAGCACACGCCATTGTTTCTACAAAAATACGGTCTTTGGACTTCAGATTTGCTTGTTGACATTAAAAGAAAATTTCAGTACCCAGTTCCATGGCATCTCTTCCCACTGAAGCACTCTAGGTTTATTGTCCCTCTCTTGCTTTTTTCCATTCCAGAAGGTTTCTCTGCAGCAGTTCCTCCCACAGTCACAGTGGTACTGAGTGTCCCACGCTTCTCTTCAGCATTTCAGGCTGAAGTTGTAGTACTCTTTTTTCAGCTCTTATTTGCTGGACAGCTGGTCTCGTTTAGGTAACTGTAATGGGAAGTAAACAGAGTCTTTGCACTGTTTCTATTTCTTGGTGTTTCATAAATGCATGTTCAGGAGGTTTTTTAGAAGCCTGGAAATTATAAAAAAAAATTAGAGGACCTTCTAAGTTATACAAATGGTATGCCAAAATCTCACCTGGAGTTAATCTGAACAACTAGGTTCCATACTACATGGCAAGACTATCTGAAGGAGGTAAATGGGATCAGTGACAACTCGTACTGATGTTCCAGAGTTTGGTAAGGTACTAGAGCGGATTCTGTCACACATGTCATATCCTTCTTGTGTTTGCTTTCAGGGTGCAGTTCTTGTCCGATTGCATAAACAGTGCATATCCCCTTCAAAAAATAAACAAAAGTAGAATTTTCAGGGCATTTCATGACAGAACAATGCCGAAAAGCTGAACATCTGAATTATTCATGGTAACATTTTTGGCTTATCCATAGTTCCTTCAAGCAAGTCACTACTAACCATGGGGCACCGTCCTGTATGCTGGAAATGACAGTGTCAGTGGTATCGGGAAGATGGTGTTTCTCAGCTTACTTCAAATCACATTCACTACCTTTTTGTTAAAAGCTTCAGAAAGATGTGAGATAACCTCTTTTAGAGATTGATGTGTGAAAAAGAACAGAGTGAGAGAGACCAGCTGTGACCAAATTTGGTACAGTTAGAGATGGAGAAGCTAGGGCTTGGACTTTTTAGCAGTGAAACCAGACCTTTAAAGCCTCATGTTGTTTTTGGCAGATATTCTCCTTCTCCCCATCTTATTTACACTCTCTGTTCACGTCGGCTTCTTTTCAGCCTGTTATTTGCAGAGCAGAGCTTCTTTGCACTTCCTTCTGCCAGCCTCCAGCTGATCATGAGCCACAGAACAGTCACCCAGAAACCTGTCACCACTGGAATGGTGCACCAGAATGGGAAATATGGAGTTGGACTGCACACCCTTGACAACAGGCTGTGGAAGAGGCTGAGTCAGCCCCTTACTCAAAAGGCCATTATAGCATTCAGTTGCTGATCTGCTTGCCATGTGTGATAGCACATTGCTGCTAAAATGGCATATTGGCCCTAATCCTGAAAAGCTTTCAGACATGTATGCATTCAGTGAGATGAGGAACTATAGAGACATGCCTATGCTTCCTATAAGGACATCATATTGGTAAAAAAGGATAGGTGCAGTGATCTCAAAGTATTTCGTGATACAAAAGTGTGAGCAAGCATATAAATGCACATATGTATGATTTGCGCACGCACACACACACACACACACACACATATATATAAAATGTATTTCTGTGACCGAACGGCATTACCATGGGGATAATAAGACCCACAAATAGCATAGTTAACAAATTTAGCTTGCTATTTTTATGTCTTTCATTCCTGAACTGCCGGGGACTAGATTGCTATATCCTCAAATTTATTTTTGAAAATCATCTACAAATAGCTTGTCTGTGAAACTCATTTGACAGGGTTACTTACACGATCACCTCTCTATCGATCCACTGAGAATGAGAGTTTGTTCTAGTTTTTCAACTAACAAGGCTAGTTCTTTAGCTCAGTCTATAGCAGTTTGTGCTCTCAACTTTCAAATTATTGAGCATTGGGAATACTCTGCAAAACTCTTAGAAATATAAGAATTTTTATTCTGCATCTGAGAGTGTGACATAAAATTTCATACAATACCATATATTTCACCCTGTTTAGTATAAAGCAACATATATGGAGAAGGGTTGGGAAGTTGAAACTCCTTGCAGCTTGATGAGCACCCTAATCATACTCTGCTACTCTTGCAATCTTTGCTGTCAATGTGAATCAAGCATGCCAATGATTAGACTTACATAACTATGGTGTCTGAGTCACATAAATATAAATGAACTACATATATGCATGTCTGCTTACTGAACATGTATGTATATAGTATTATATGTACATATGTAGATTTACTGATGAAAATGGTTTTTTTTACCAGTTTAATAGTTTTTTCCTTCAGCTAACCCAGTGCATAAATATTAATGGTGTCTTGCATGGTCTCTCTCTGTGTTCAAATTTTTTCAGTGAAAAAGAGGGAATTTTCAAGGCAGAAATTTGCTTAAGAAATACTCTTCTTTCAGCTGATGAATCTGATAACTTCTAATTTTTGGTTGGGGTATGCAATGGTTCCTGGTGAAGAGGGACCAAATGTGGTTTACCTCATTAATGCCTTAATAACAACTGATACGTTTTCCTTTTTACGGTCCTGTGCTTATACACCTGGTACACTCCAGACTGCCTGCCTTCCCATGCTGAGTCCAGTTTTTCCATCTTATTGGCAGTTATGTACACACAATGCTTGTTGTCTGGGGAATTTAACAAATCTGTCTCTAAGATAGTAGGTGCTCCTGGTGCTCAGGGTTTAGTAATTTCAAATATGCCAGGTTTTTTTGCCTAGAAAATAAGCAGGGAAGTTCTGAGTCAATTTTCCTTCCAGGTGGACCCTTCAATGTTTTATCAAAACCTTCAGATCCTTGTATTTTATAACTTCCTCAAAGACAGATAGCCTTTTTTTCCCTACTGACTGATCTTGAATGCACATAGCTATTGGGTAGCAAAAGAACTGCTCTGGCAGTCACTGAGTGGATTTTTGTGAAGGTCAGTAGTAGGCTGGTACCTCCTGAGGAGCAGGAAAACCTATCAGCTTGCCAATGGCACTGTCAGTTCAGAGAAACAAGTACCATGAATTTTCCCAGTTTTCTGTCAGGTGGAGACTTAATGTTTCTTGAAGAAAATACTGCTTTGAGAACACTAAAAACAAGATTACATGGTGCTTTTGTGAATTTAATTCTTTTACACCTGCCAGCAGTGTGCCTTATGATGCTGAGGATTAACTCAGAATCATGTGCCCTCACCTGACTCACCTTGTCTGCATCTTTGGTGCTTTCACAAAATTGGTTTTGCACCTACTATTCTATCAAGAACCATACTCCCTGCACTAGACTGGGCTTGGGGCACTCTCTCTATCGGAAGGGTTATAATGGGGGGAAGTGTTTCGTCATGACTTGGCTATGTCCACTCCGCATAAGACCATTCAGGACTCAAAACCAGGTCCACTGGTAGGAAGCCACATCTTAACTCACAAACTACAAAGAAGCCTGAGATGACTGCATCAGCAATGACTGCACCTTGAAGTTATATCATGTGATACATCAAAATATGCTTCAACCCACAATGAAAGTGGCCTTACTGTGCTACCTTTATCCCAAAGCAACTGCCTAACATGCAAACTGTGACCATTCTCCTTGTTCCAGGCCTATATGTCTTTGCTGATCCATTAAAAAAACCATAGCCACAAAGTGATTAATTGTTGCTAGCATTTAGTCCTAATCTTAGATACTTATTTTTGTGCTTTAAAATAAAATCCTGTGTTTTTAACTAAATACATATTTTCATTAGGAAAATATATATTTAGTTTGAAAATGAAGATAGTGCTTGATCAAATTTACAAGAAGCTTTTTTAATACAGAAATTAGGCTTGTAGTAGGCATCCCCTTTTCTCTAATATAGAAAAGATATACACAAAGCTGTGTTCCGGAGGAAAATGTTGGCTGCAAACAGGCAATGTTGAATAGGAATGCCTTACCATCAGAAACAAAGGAAACTTTTTGACAACAAAAACTGGTGTTTTTCATCTCTCTGTGTTTTATAGCTTGGCATATGTTGGCTTCACATACATAAAACTAAAAATCTTGCATTTTCTTAGACCAGAACAGTAAAATATATTCATAAAATTACAACATAGCTAAAAATAAATGATCACCCAGAAAAGGGAATGAGTTCCGTCAGAAACAGAAGAATGGAGATTTTTGCAAGAATACTCTTAGCATTTAAAGTTTCACAAAGAGATTTCGCGGGAAAAACTGTGTCAGAGCTCCCCGAACTCCCCAGGCCGGCCCCGAAGCAGGGTTTGCGGGGGGAGCGGTACCTGCACCGCTCTCCGCACAGGCTGCAGTCTCACGAGCGGCCACGAGATGGCACTGTGACCCCTCGTACCGCGCCTCGGCCGCAGGTCCGCCGCCCCGGGATGCCCCGGGATACCCTGGGAAGGGCTCTCTGCCCCCCTCCCTCTGGCACTCCAAAATCAGGGGCTCAGGAGCGGAAACAAGATTTGAAAAAAAATTGTATAGTTTCCTTCTGCAGGATGAGTAGCATTTTGGCACTGCCGAACTGAGGCGCGGTACGGGCCGTGCCCGCCGGTGCCCGGTGCCGGCGGCGGGAGGGAGGTGCGGGGGCACAGACCTGTGCCAGTTTGGCTCCGTGACCGCCCGGCGCGGCGAGGCAGGAGCAGCAGCGCAGCTCTCCTGCCGGAGCTCCAGCGAGAAAGCGCTCCTCCAGGGTGCAGCCAGCCTCTTTTCCCACGCCTTGTGGCGCCTGTCGGGAAAACGACGAATCCCGAAACCTTAATGTGCCACAGGTACCACTGTAACCGTGCCGACATTTCAGTGTCGGAGCCGGCATCAGCGGGTGACTGCAGGAGTGCGTGAGCCCGGCTGCGCGGGGGCCGAATCCTCGCCAGCCTCCTCCCCGTGCCTGGGAAACACCCTGTACAACAGCAGACTTGTCATTTGCCTTTGAGTGAGCGCTCCGCTATACCGCGGTCTGCGAACCCATGGAGATAAACCCCCAGTGAAAACAGTTTCGTAATCATCAATAGAAATGAGGGTGCCGAGTTCAGTTCCTAACGCAGCATTCCTGTATCGGGAAATTTAACCTTCAAACACCACTTCCTCACCTCGTGCTCTTGCGTTGATTCTGCCTTTTGTCTGCCGTGTCTGTTGCAGCGCACAGACACCGTTCGGGTAGAGCCTGGATGCTAATTAGGATGTCTGCACAATATTTACACAACACCTGGCACACTTGCTGCTTTTACATTATAAAATATTCAGTAATAGCGATAAGACCAATGGGCAAAACTAAATTAAAATAATTACTTTTAGCATTTGCCTTAATGGTGGCTGTTGACTAATTGTGTTCCTTGAATGTGAATCTTATGGAACATGAATTTAGTAATTTCACCTGGCAATTCCAGCTCTGTTTTAAATGGACTGTGTCTACAAGCAAGATGTTTACCCGTGCTCTGGAAACAGGGTGAGTGCTTATATAATGTTTCAGAATCTGGAGGGAGAAATGTCTCAATGAGACTCAATGTACTGATGTAAATGAAAGTCATGTCAAGCACTAATGCAGGGAAAAGCAACTGTTATTATGAAACCCCCTTCTACTCCCTTATATTTCCTGATCCTGGGTTCTTTAGAAGATGTGACTTTCCAAAAAGAGATCTGTGGAACTGCTTGGAAATGAAAAATGTTTCTCTTTATTATATAAGCCTTTTCAGTGGATTAAGTGAAATATGGATGAGACATTTTGTTCTTTTCTGGTTAAGCAGTCTGTATGAGTTTTGAGAAATAATGCTTAAAAAAGGCATTTCACTCACATGTATTATTTCTGATGATGTTTTTCTCAGGGGTTCTAGAGGTATTTGAATTATGAATTATCCATCCTAATTCATTTCCTTTAGGGCCAAATAATTTATTCTGAATAAACATTCTTGTCCTGAATGTATATGTGTGTGTCTACTCCTACATATCCACACATATAGTTTTTACAATCTACCTAGTAGAAGAGGCTAAAGAACTTATGCAAACATGTGTGAGTAGGAGGTATCAATTATTAGATTAAGTGGTTGAGTCCAGAGTACAACTAATTGTGTAGGAACATCCATTTTTTATGAGTTTGGTGACACACTGAGCCTGACTGGTGAAAAACATCTAAAAGTAATTTATTTACTCTCTTTACATGATTATTTATTTCAAGGCTCTGCTTATAGTGGGAGGTCTGTACCACCCTGGGTCCACCAGTGATGAAGAGAGTGACAGTTAGCTGTTGTTTAGTTGGCAATGGAGTAGAGGTGACTTGGTAGAGCTGAATTTGTTTAAATAATTTATAAAATTCTGATTTTTGAATGTGCTTTTTTTTTAATGAGTTCATGGGCATTATACAAAGTGTATGGAAGGTGTGAAAGATTTTGGAAGGAAAACCGGAACCAAGCCACTGCAGGAAAAAGTATTTTTGTTACAGATATTATAATAATATCTGTAATTCCTGGAACAAGATTTCCTGAATTCAGCAGTCACAAATTCCAAAGACTTGAGCTGCGTCTAGATCTGTGCCCTGACTTGTTGGATGGAGACAAGATGATTCCCCCAGGAGTACAGTCAACAGGAGGTAATTTGCAGGGGTGTCAAGAAGCCTGCTCCAATGTCCCAGTGATGGTGTTATCAGCAATAATCAGATTCCCACCAGGTTTGTGAAGAAGTGGTACCCACCTGCTGAGTTGACGTTAGGATGTTTAAATGGAAAGGTTTTTGTTCAGATCCCATATGTGTTCAGCCTCAGTCATTGCTGTTCAGATTCTCATTCTCTCTTCGTTCTCCTTGAGATTCTTTTGGGTGCCCTGGAGCAATGCAGTGAACAGGCCTTCTTATCTGGTGTGTGTGCATCAGTATAGTCACCCCTCTTTTCTCTAGCCCTGCAACAAGAGCAGTAGCTGCAGCTGCATGGCCTCTCCCTGTATCTTTTTGATGCTGAGGTAAGATCAGAGTCAGTTCCCAGCTACCTTCACCACAAGTAACAGCAGATAATGAGCTGTCCTGCACCCTGCACCAGATCACTGCCCTGTGTGCCACCTGGCTCACTCTTAACACCTTTGCGAGGAGCCTGGCTATGTCTGCAAGGGGAGAGAGTGGAGTGGGTCCAAGCCACCCACCCCCGGTGCCCTCAACTAAAATATGCTGGGGCTGCTGCCCCATAAGAAAACAGTTGCTGAGAAGGGTCTTCCCTCTCTGGGGCAAAGGAACAGATGAACTGGAAGTGTTTCGTTTCGTGCATCTCTACTGCTGTTGGATCATGCTTATTACATGCCAGCAGTGGAAGTCTTAATCAAAATGAAAAGAAGTTTAATCATAAGTGTAGTCACCTAGTGAGAGACTTAATCTGCTGTTAATATTGCTTCAGTCTTCAACAGTGAAGATCAAGCCTTTGTGTTACAACAGAAATTTTATTTACTCATAATTATTAGTTTCCTTATATTTAATGTAAAAATCACTGTCTCAGTAAAGAAGGCTTTTCTGGGTTTCTGACTACTAATTTTAAGCAGCACTTCAATATCTGACAAGGAGAGTGCTTGATGTTAATTATTTTTTGATGTAAGTATAATCGTACAAAATTTGCTTTCATGCATAAACAGTTTTGTATATGAATTTATGTTTTTGAAATGTGAACCTGAATAGGGAAGAAAATAAACCTTTACAATCTTCAGAGTTATTGAATTGTCATAGAACAAAGTACCTTGTCATTTCCCACTACATGGCTCTTCCATATAACTGTTGCTTTGCATCATTTACTCTGTTATACTTCATTGACTATATTACTTCAAAAATGGTTATTTATCCAGCCTAACATTTTTTCCAAGAAGAAAAGGTAAATATTTTGGGCTAAACTGTATTTTAGATTCTTATAAACATAGCCCTCAGAACTGTAAGCCTGAACTCAAACATTTGTGACATCGGTGACCTCTGAAGGAAAGCAGAACTGGATTCTGGATCAAGCAAGAGGAATAAAGTTGGATTAGAGGAAGAGTTTCTGTCCTTACTAAGCTGTCACTTAAAACATCCAGATCTGGAGGAAATTTAATGAACTGAATTTGCTCTCTCAGCTGGAACAGTTTTGGCACATATATCTGAAGAGCTGTTTAGCTATGAGAAGCTAACCAATGGTTTGGGATTATGCGCATCTGTCAGCTAAATCAAAGATCCCAAGGCTAAACCCAGCATTTGGAGGCAACATGTAGATCCATGAATTTTATGGAAGACAGCGTCTAGACACTGATAAGCAGTTTTCTTGCATACGCATGCTATAAAACTATGTATAATTGTTCTCATTTTAGTAACAGCTTTCAGAAAATTACTGTTAGGAAGATGGAAGAAATGTTTTATGCCAGTGACCTTAAAATTGTAGTGCAAGGATCTAATTGTGTTTTCCAGTCATTTCTGCCATGTTAGTAATGAGTATCTATTTTTAGATAAAAGGATGCATTATATAGGAAAAAAGATGCTTTTCCTAAAAAAAAAAATATTTGATTTGCAAAAACTGTGGACATGCTATTCTTTTGTAAATATGATGCAGGTCATAATGCTTAGTTTTTTAATGTTGTTGCTCTTTGTGTATTTTCTGACTTCAAATGTATTAACAATATGAATAAGACAAGAGAAACAAGAACTACCTACGTGTGTGCGTGTGTGTGTATGTGCCATTTAGCCAGTATATGCATATTTTTTAAAAATACATGGTTTTAATTTCAAAACGATGAAATATTATGAAATTATGAAATATGAAAATTAAAATTACAAACCTGCAAGTAATTTAAAACAATTGTGTCTCTGGTTTATACGTTCCTTAACAATTTTTTCTGGCACAGATGGTAACATCATAACTTCAGATCTCATTGCCATCCATTGCTGGCTGTTCGTGGGTGTGGGAAGAGGTGATGATTAGCTAAGACAAAACTAGCTGTTCACAACATCTTGAAATTTTGTTGTTATTGATGATAAAAATGACTTCAGAATAAACTGAAAATTTTCATGGGAAATTGCCTGTTTCTGTCAAGGTTTTATTTTTTTTCCTTAAAGTCAGCTGTATATGCAATTATATAATTGATGTTTCCAGTGCTATATATTTCTTTTGTTTTCATGCTTCTACACATTAAGGATACGAGTAAGTCACAAATGCAAGACAGCAGACATTACTGTAAGAATTTGTAAACAGCAACATTCTTTGAGACCACAGAACATCTATATTCTTAGATACCACAGTTTCCATTTCAGCCTTTCAATACAATTATTTATTTTTCTGTGACATTTTCAATGGATTTTGAGTCCACAGGAAGCACATTGGTATAATTCTTCATTGTGCTACTAAAAGGATTGTTGTGTTTCAGCCCATTTACAACGTATTCCTTGCCTTAGTGACTGAGCTTATTTTAGGAAAGATCACATGAAAATTGGATATTTCTCATGCTCCAAAAATTAATTGGAGTTAAGCAGAGTTTTGCTACTGCTGCTTTTTAGTTTTATATTTTAATTGGACAAGGATCATTTACATTGTAGAAGCAGCAAAGACATAGGAAGACCAAAAGGGCTTACAAGTGGAATAAATCACATATCCAGACTTTGGTACTGGTGTCAAACCTCACATGTTGTGATTATTTCTAATTCAGCTGACCTCTCTTGCTCAAGATATTTGCTTTTCATTTTTCAAATTGTATTGGCCCTTTGGTGACTTGGTAGCATCCTTCCCTGCCACCTTGACCAATAAATTAATTTGGTGTCCGTTAACATTAGTGTGTGTTGTAAAGTAAATCTATCCTCTATGTTCCCATTTATCTCATGTCGAAAGTAGGAGAATTCTGAAGGAACTTGGATCTTGGAACATCAGGAATATCAACTAATACTTTTCTAATACTATTGTAGTAGTGTGAGAATGTCCAAGATTGTAGGATTGGAAAGTTAGAAGCAACTTTTGTATGTTCACTTTTAATTCTTGTGTAAATCGAATAGTCTAAACCTCTGGCTGTTCAACTCAGCATTTGACTGTGACCTTAAGTATCTGACAGAGTTAAAGGAATTTGCATTCAGTGCATCTCAATCAGCATGCTTAAACCACCATTTTCCAAGGTTTTTGTCAACTCTTTCTGCATAAAAATATCAAACTCCAAAAGCCTTGCTGTGATGAATATTTCCATGAAGTCTGATGAATCAAAGGAGTATATCAGTGATTTTGCACATTGGCTAATAATTTAAATGTTTTATGGTGTTTTCCACGGATATTTTTCCCTTTGTCACTTTACATGTGTTCTGGTTAGTGACCCAAGTTTACTGTCCTTGGCAACCTCCTCATCTGACATGTCTTTAAGTTCTTAATAGAATCATAGAATGGTTTGTATTGAAAGGGACCTTAAGTCATCTAGTTCCACCCTCCTGTCATGTTTTAGTGAGTACAATTTCTTTCCCAGTCTGTTCTGGTAGTGGGAACATGACTAGCTGTCAATTACTCTTATGGGGTAGTTGCTCCTTTAACTACCAGATATTCTGTGCACTCAAGTGAGAGGCATTGTACGTAGGATTTGGTAGGACAATGAACGAGTGGTGTGGAATCCTGGAGGTGAAGATCATGTTATCCAGGTAGCAGCTTCTGCTTTCAAATCCAAGGAGTATCAATAGGATTGCTCCCATCTTAGCAACGGGAATTCTGATGACTCATTTTAGCCTTCAGAACTATATTAAATCTAGACACAAGACATAGCAGTCTCTCAAAGTTACACTAATAAACAAATCATTTTTGTTGGTTCTGTGCCAGATTTATCAGCAACCTGGCTTTGACTTAGGCAAGTTTCAGGGTATTGCCACGCATGTGTGCTAAAGTGCATCAGAGCTCTTCTACAGGCAAGAGACTCAAGTTCTGTCTATCAAAGCAGCTCTTGATAGACAGAGCTATGAGATCTATAAGATACCTCTCACTGCAGATACGAAACAAATGTGGCTGCCCCTGCAGCATGCCAAGGGTGGGAATATTGCTGTGCATGTGTAGGTCCTGAAGCTCTGCAAGATAGAATGCTTCTTACAAACTATGTGGTTAATATTCTGAAAAAAATTGTGATATCAATGTAATGGAATCATTAATCTTTAGAACGCCAAGTTCTGAAAACTAAACTTAGGGATCCTGTAGGATGTGGGATTCCTAAATCTGCAGCACGTTAAACTGGGAACAAAACCTATGAAGTTTCTTCATTCTGTTATTTATTAAATACAATAATTTGCAGTAGCTTGCAATCATACTTCAACTGTAATTTGGAAGATAAAAAAGTTTGCTTGTGTGGCTAATATATCTGTACTGAGTTGGTAGTATTTGGACAAACAGTTGATTTTTTTTCCCCTTAAATTAGTATTTGCTGAAATCAGGTCTTGATGTCCAGATTCAGTTTTAATAACTTCCCAATATAAGGCACTGTTAGAAAAGACATTTTTAATAGTCAAAATTCCTACCATATTATAAGTAAGGAAATTAGAGGGGAGTTAATTCAAAACATTTTTTCTCTTTTAGTTAATTTAGACTAAACAAAAGTTTAGAAGAGGAAAATATATCTAAATAAGTGCAACAGTTCTATCTGAAGAGTACTTTTTATAGGGATAGGTAATCCACTCATGCAGACACTGAGATTTTTATTGTCATTCTATTTGTGATAGTGACATTTTTTTAGAATACCCCAAATGTTCACAGAGCTTGTATCTCTGCTACTTATCTCTACAAACACCGTTTCACTGTAATGTACACAGACAGTTATGTCAGCCCTCCTGCTCACAACAGACAAGGCTCCCTGACATATATGTTTGAAAGAGTTCTCTGCTACAGTAGAGTGGTAGTGGTAAAGTTTTGCTAAAAAATTTCGTATGGACAGTATATGGCAGTAAGTTATTCAAATAACATGTAGCTTCAGCTCTTGGTCTCTTCAGTGAAACTGCTAGTGGAGTGTTACTTAATGAAGTTTGCTCTGGCAACTTGTGAGAAAGGCTTCTGCACTGATGGACAAACTAGGCTGAGCAAATCTGGAACACCTTGAATCTGGCAGAAGTAGCTCTACTTAGTCACTGCCAACAACATTAAAAAATTTTGAACTGATTATCTTGAATGAAAATAGTTCTGAGCTCCTTACTAGACTCATGGGCCATTTTGCTTGCTTTCTGAAGGTTACAGACTGAAACACAGTCTGATCTTTGTAACTATCAACCAAAGTAATGGTCTGAAGCTCCTTGAAGGACTCTTGGACTTTCTCAGGACTTGAGTCCTTCCTGTTTGTCTTTTCTGAGTGGTACTGGCTGTTCTTAACAGTCCTCTGATGTTGTTTAGCAGGAATTTTCTCTTAGTTCCATTTAAAGTTTCTACATTTTCATTGAACAATTACAGTGCACAAAGTTATATATATATATAACTTTACCTCTCTGTGCTTGCTTGCGACTGTGTCTTATACCCAAATGCTTGTCCTCTTCATTTCATAATTTTCCTAAACAGATTTTATTTTAATTTGCTCTCTCAGTTTTCCTTGTGAAAACTTTTGAGGAAAACCTCAGTGTTTTTAGTTTATGTGATATAAATTCTCAAGCAGCTTTTCAGTCAGCTGTTAGTTCTGCAACAAGCTTTAATAAGAAAATAAAAACCATTTTCTAGAATTTGAGAATGTCATGTAGTAAAAGTAGATATGAACCTGTGATCGGCATCCGGCTCAAGCTTCCAGTGCACAGTGTGGGAGCTGTTGCTCTTACACATATTGTGCTGCTGCTGCAGAAGTGGGAGGAGATGAAACT
Organism: Oxyruncus cristatus; assembly: GCA_013399855.1. NCBI lineage: Eukaryota > Metazoa > Chordata > Aves > Passeriformes > Cotingidae > Oxyruncus > Oxyruncus cristatus. The sequence goes on from VXAY01001093.1 coordinate 1,116,441, forward strand.
TCTGCCATTTCTATCGCATCACTCAGTAAGGTGTAAATGAAGTATGAAATAAAAACTCAGCCCACTCAGTACACAGACAGACAAAAAGATAGTGCTTTATACATGCTGCTGTGATATGCTGTTTGCTGTAATATTAACCTTACACAGTGCCAGAATGTTCCCCAAGTTTTACAATCTCAGGTCAAAAGGGAAATGATTTATTCTTAGGTCTCCTTTTTCTCTTTTTCCACCAACATGCTGTGGCATGACAAAGCTGGTTTTGCAGAGCAGAGCAGGAGTGAGGTGCAAAGACTGATGGGAGGATCCTGTTCTGAGAGAAAGAAATTGTATGAGTCAGTAGGCACAGTTTGCAATGAACTTCAGGGTAAAAATGATAAGAAGCTGAACACTAAATGCAGCTCCAGATTCAGAAACATTTGCTGTCTTCATTCTATTGAGTTGCAGCTCACCTGGGTGATTTGGAGGGAAGCAGCAATAGGTGGTAATGTATCATGCTATGTTTAAATTCATTAGCACTAGGGTGTCTGTTTGTGTTGCTAGGTAGCTCATTTGGTGTGACAGCAGTCTTTGGATGGAAATACTTTTCAGCCAGATTTGCCTCTAGGCCTTGCCCTCATAGCTTAACAAATCACTACCCAAATCCTTGTTGTATCCTGTGCACTATTTTTAAGCCATAAACCAGTCTTCTGGCAGCCTTTTTATTTGGCTGGAAACGTTCTGTTGTTGAAGTTTCTGAACTAGATCCAATGTCAATGTAAATAATGTAGCTTCACTGATGTCAATAACAGGCTGGCTTATACAAGCTGAAACTCTGTCCTTCAGATGCAAGTCAGTGCCTAATCTCCACGGGACTCACACAGAGGCATATATTTCCCTCTGTTTTTCTAATCCTTGTATGTCCTTTGTAGAACTGTGTGATTTGTGCTGAAAACAGTACTGAGAAATAGGATGAAGTGACATGAATACTGGTTTAAAATGCTGGACACATGAAACTCTGCCTTGTTCTGACTGAGACCTCTGTGTGACAGCATGATTATTTCTCTCTTTGTGCCTACACTCTTCCCCTTTCATTTTCCAGTCTCACAGAAGTGTGTGGGTAAAGTGAATAAATGTTGAGATGCCGCAGTAACAGAGGCTGCAGTACAGAACAGTGGGTAACATCTCAAAAAAGCCTGATGATGGTCAGAGAGGGGCATCCGGTAATGCCACCGTGAACTAGTGCAAACTCAGAAATACAGTTAAGTGAGTAGCTGCAGCCTGTAAACTGCTTGGCTACTGGACTTCTGTGTGAAGAAAAGGTCATGTGTGGCAGGATTTCTGTGCACAGCGAGGTCCCCTCTGGTTACAACGGGCACAGAGATGGCATGGATTCACACCATAATCTTTCTACAAAGCTTTGCAAGAGGAAAGGGAATGTGCAGTACACACATATTCAGGCTGATTCAGCCTATAGATCTGAGAGCTCTGGAAAGGCAGGATAAAGTCTAGAAGGAGGGTTCTATATAAATGCTGTTCTGACTAAACCAGGGGGCATGAATATGAGAAATTACAGCAACACTTGCCAGTGTTAACATGTCCATAGGGAAGGCCTTGTGACAAGAAATCAAACCAGCAAGACTGAAAGAGAAGCAGATCCCTTTGTAAAGACACGAAGGCAATTCAGTCATTAAAACATGCTACAGGCTTTTTAGGGGAAAGACCACTGTAGTGCACATGTAATATTTGTATTAAGTCTTAGGAAAGCAAATAACCCATTTGGGGTAAGAAGTGAATGCCACCCAAATTGAAAAAAGCTGCAACGCAATTGGGTGAACACAAATTTGGAGGGCCATTTGAAAGCAGGGCTGCAGAGGTCTTGATCTGGTTAGTGGAGCTGCACATTTTCCATAAAGCAATTTACTACTTGACTTGTTGTGTGACTGTCATAGACAGAATTTTCTGTTTCTGCCCTTTAATGAATTTTAAGCGAAAGAAAGCTTCCTTATTATTACAAGTTGAGATGGTAGTGGGACCAAGACTTGCACTGCTGCAACTGAATGTCAGATACAGGAGCAGTGCATTAGATGGGTTAATAAAATCCCAGCCTAATCAGACAATAGACACCACAATATAAGTTGCTTTCCTCTAAAATAAAAATGTCTGTGAAAGCGTGTTTTAAATATACCTCGTATGGAATCAACAATGGGCAGGACTTAGATTTATTGTGTCTGTATCTATTTGACAGGATAGGGTTTTTTAGTCTTTGACACAAAGGGTTCTATGAGGCCCT
>VXAY01001094.1:0-29187 GCA_013399855.1 Oxyruncus cristatus
GACAGACAGACAGAGAGACAGACTGACTATAGCTGCTGGGAACAATTCTGCTTTAGCCCTTCCCCCCACGCCCAATGCACACCTGGGGAATTGGGACTTTGTTTTGTTTCTTTTTTGAAAGTTTTGATTGCACTGACATCAGGTAAACACCAAAGTAATACATTTGTACAGCAAGCAGGTTACATTCGCTCAAAAGAATCAAATTATTTTCAAGATCTGTGATAAATAGTAGGTCTGAGTAAAACTGATAAAATCATGATTTTTACTCCTCTACAGTTAGTTCTAGTTAGAAATTCTCAACCACTTTTGGGATTTTGGCTGGAGGTTCCAAGACTTCGCTAAATTTCTTGAATAACAGGAATGTGAGGTAAGCTACTTCCTGAAAACTCCAGAGGAGACCAAGCCAAGAATTTCTTCAAAATAAAAGGTAACTCTTGCAGCACATTTCAGTTTAAAAACACATAAGCCCATGCACACTCCAGTTCTGATACAGGAAAATGGAATGAGATGGCTTGACTTAACATCCTGTTTGAAACTCTTCCATCCCTTATTTGTAATATAAGTGGGAAGCATTTCTTGGCAAATCAGCAAAGTTACAACAGCTGGAGCATGTCATACTAACATTCTTACTAAGGTACTTTCCAGATAGTCTATGATTCAGAAGGTAAAGGTCTTGTTAGTTCTCAAATAATTACAATTTATATTGAACAATTATAGAAAAAGATGCGATGCAGTGTGGTCAAAGATCTGATTCTGCAGATGTATGTGGCAGCTAACTAACCTGTAAGCACTTACTAGTATTGACCTCACTGAAGCCCTTCAAAAAAGCCCTTCTTCAAAACCCTTGATGACTAAATTACTGCTAATTAGACATAGGGTCAGGTGAACGTTTAACAGATTGAAGTTAAATTAAGTCTTTGTGAAGAGCCTCACCAAGTTATAGTCTCCAGTGTATTGTGGAGATGCAATTATTAGTAAATAATTTTGTTGAATTCTGAGCAATTGTTCTGTTGATGCAGTCCTGGAATACCTCACACTGTCCTACAGCCTCATAAAATCTATTGCTGCTTTATCACCACTAAAAGGCAGCCAATTGTTCACTGAAAAAAACCACACAAAATCAACCGCTGAAGAGATTTCATGCTTACAATCACTTCAATCACTTACAAGCTTAGTTTCAAGCTCTGTACTGTATTTCCTGCTTAGAAAAATTAAATATCAGCTGAAAGTTTGGTTCTGTGGATTGTTCAAAAATTAACTCTTAGTAATTCTTAACCTACCAATTAGGAGAACTTATCCAGTCACTCAGTTTTGATAAACAATAAAAGTCAAAGCAAATGTGAAGGGAAAGAATGAAGACAAATGGCTATCCTGATGAATACAACCTCATGCTTAAGAATAACCTTAGACTATCACTTTACATAAAACTGGCCAGTAATGACAACAGTTTGAGAGTTCGTATTTACCTGCTTCTATAAACTGCTGTAAAAATAAAGTTAACATTTAAATGTAGTAAGGGTTCTGTTATATAATAGTGAACGAATGAACCACTTACTACCTTCAAATTTACAAATAAAACAATTTTACACAGATGGCCTTTGTTTTGTTATAGCACCAAATAGAATTGGTACAATAGAAAAACATGGAAAATAATGCAACTGCTGAAAAGCATATCTGATTTGCCATGTCACACAATTTAATAAAACCTATTCAGTAGGAAGGCAATAAATGACCATTCAAGTGATTTACAAACTTTTGCCTCACAATTTTTTACACCATGTTTCATTTTTAAAAATATATATATGCTGTATACTATTGTGTTCATTCTCTGTGGTCTAATAAAAGCATAAATCTATTTGATGAAAAATGGATTGTATTCCAACTGTATCACCATAGCACATAGATCTGCTCTTATCATACCACTCACAAAGATCAACGGTAACTTGAAAATTATTAAATTTCATGATACCTCAAAGATATTAGCAATAAAAGGACTCTTTTTAAATTTAAAAGTCCCATCAGCTGCTGTCACTATCTTCTTTTAAACTCTTCTCCATTTCTGAAACTGACAGACGAGCAAAATATCAGTTGGTAACTACAGAGCTACTTTTTGGTTTTCCTTGTGAAAATTAGATTAAAAACTAGTTTAGGTGTCAATTCAGGAGAAATACAAAACTTTTCCTGACAATCCAGTTTCATGCTCTCCTTTGATAAAATATCACTAGGATTTTAAAAAACTTACAATGAAAGGTCCTTCTAATTTTTAGGACTAGGTACAAGTGACAATCAGCTTTCTTCAGAACAGTTCCACTGTGATGATATTAATGTAAAATGTAACAAAAAATGGTAAGTGATATGGTAAGTGCCACTAAAAGGAATGGACAGCTGGCTTGCTTTCCCACAGCCAAAAGTTTTCTCCACAAGCAGCATACATTTTACACACACTAAAACCAAAAACAGTAGTCAAGTATTAATTCTAATGGTTCGTCGTGATAATAATTTTCCTAACTCCCAGGCTGTCTTTGCATAATGACAACAAAATCACTTTTTTTTTGGTAGTTGAAGAGGTGACAACAGTTCTGCAAAAAATGGTGATGCTGTTTTTTCCAGATACACAAGACCATAGAAACTCAAAACTTAATTACCTGTGTAATTAACAGCATTATTACATCAACTAAACTCTAAGTAAGTACCTACATTTCACTCACGTCAACTGCTGAAAAACTGTAATGTGAAATTGTACTATGCAGTGGTCCACAACAGCATATTTCTCAGATCTTCAATATCATTATTACGCCGGGATTATTAATATTTTAAGTACTTCAGTAAACACTGCATTTTTAAATGAAAATATGAGATTAGAGTAATATAAATAACCCCCCTTCTGGAAGATCTCTCAGCCTGGCATAACCAATATAACAATAACTCAGAGATTATCTAATTCAGTTTTCAGCAAGATAAAGCAATGGTTTACTTCCATCCTTCAGGAAGCTGCTTGGGAACAGCAAAGACCTCTCACAAATGTGGGCTACATTACAATTATACAATCTTAAAACAGATGTCATGAAGGGAGCTCTTTGAAATCATAAAACTATGTAAAGTGCACTGTTATCCAAGAGTGAGCATTTTCGAAATTCCGTATTTAATTATGTCATGTGTTGTATCTCTGACAGTACACTTACTTTTTTTAATGGACAGTAATTCTATTTGTTTAAGAGCATCTTTCACAATCAAAGTATTAAAAAGGTACTAAAGAATTAGGCCACAAAAAAGGGACGGAACCTTGAGCTGATTATTTTATAGTCATGAAAAAAATCTGCATCAACAATGAATTCTTTCAGAAGCCCACTGTTTCTATAGCACTGATTATTAGAAATCAGTATGTTACAAAGACGTGGGCAAAGAAATATATTTCAAATTTTAGTTAGAAAACTTTCTATTGCAGCACTAGAGTTTTAACTGAAATAGATAAAACAACAGATTACGTAAGAAATTCTACATATATTAACTTACTTCCTTGTTCTACTTCCATTACAAATACTTAAAGAACATACTGAGTTCAAATGTTGCTTTTTGTCAAATTCTGTAGCTCTTTTATAGAATAAAAATTCTATTTCGTAGTTGTAGGAAACACAACTGTCATGTGAATTCACAGTTTCTTCCTTCACTATCACACCTACTGCAATAAAACCTAAGATTAAGATGATTCAGCTGTTAAAAGTACCATAAAGAGAAAGACTACAGCACAATAATTATATGGCATTAAAAATCTGTTAAATGCTCAAGTGGTTTAGATAAAATTACTGTTGAAATATTTATCAGAATTTTAATCTACAACTAGAAAAGATAAGCCACATTTCTTCCTAATGACTTACATTAGTATTTTGGATACATATATAATACTCTTTACCTGGAAGAGTTCTTCTTTATTTTCTCATCAACATCACTCAGAATTTGTTGGAATTCCAATTCTCCAGGAAGGACATTTAACAAACAGTCTAAATTGGAAGAATCAAGTGAATACTCTCCTCCCCATTCCATTTTTAGAGTCTGTAAAACAGATACAGCAAAATGGTTAAATAATGAAAAAATGCAGACTAGAAGAACCAAAATGTACAACATTTTATTCCCTGGAAATATCAGATTAACAAGGGAATCATTTATATATGGAATTATAAAATTAGTGTTGAATAGTAGACCTTATGCATGCTTCTGAGTAGAGTGCTACAGAAGGAAACCAGTAAAATAAATGCTGAGATAAACTTCATAGTATCTTGCATTTCTTCAGTTTAAAGAAATCCGTACTTTTACCTTAATCACAGTAGTAGCTTTTTTTTTTTTTGAATTTAGAAAGAAAATTCTTGCTATTATAAATGGAAACTAAAAATACATACATTAGAGGGTAAAATTATTTTCTGTGTACTTATAATTTCAGTTCATAACTACTTTCTGGAAATTTAAGTACATCATTGCAAATATCTAGAACATAAAAGTGCAGAGTAAAACAGTATAATGTACCATAAACCCAGTGTCATCTTGCTTTGTACTCATTTTACTCAACAAATGTGTTGCTAAAATACAGGTTGAATCCACTGGCTTATTCAAACTAATACACTAAATCCCATGAGTCTTTATATCAGAAGTAAAGCATTAGTAGAGTTATTTTTACCTGTTTTCTGCTTTTTTCTGCATCATCTTTTTTGGGAAATAATGAGGTTGCTTTTACAACCAGTCACAACTTATTACCAAAATTAAAGGAAAAAATTACATAAGAAGTGGAAACTTCTTATTAACCACTATATCTAATGTCTACTATTTAGTATTTAATAATACTATTCATATTGCAGCAACTACCTGTGAAACAAACATATTATTCAGATGCACACAATGTTTGGGCAACAAAATAAATTAGTAAATCCATTCTTTTTCTTGCAAGCAATATTTTTCTATAAAGCAACTACCGTGTTCATTGGTAATTTATCAAGAGGCACTACTAGAAAAACAGATTGAGTTTTTCTGGTAGTTTTTGGTCATTTAGGAGTGTAGACCTACAAGTAGCAGAACCGCACATTTCTGATTTTGCTCTTCCAAAACAAACAGGAAGGTCCTTTAAAGTCTAATATCTTGTACTTCTCAATTAGCAGCACAACACTATGAAATATTTCATGGGGATAATGTTTTCTTAAATTCTCAGAAGCTACAGAATACCCCTTTGCAAATAACAATTCAAAGACTTTTGACATTTTGGGATGTAGCTGAAACTCAGTCATCTTGCTGGTGAAAAAGCTTGGATGTAAACCAAATACATCTTATACAATATCAAGGAAAGATCAGCCTTTGAATATAAGACTTAGCAGATGTTACTGCAATAAAAGACACCGTAATTAAAAGTAGAAGTTAAATGGAAAACATTAAACAGTGCTTTACAGAACTGAGATAAAAGGAATACTGAAAGTAAAGCTCTTTCTCCATGTATTATACTACTTATCACAGACGTGGTAAAACATCCCTTTTCTCTTCAGAAAGATCTCAAAAAGTTTCCACAAAACGTGATGCTAACTCCATTCAATACCTATAGCTCAAATCCATCCTTTATTCAACTATTCTTGCAGAACAGTATGATTGGTGTAAAATGAACTGTATAACAGATATAGGTTAATGCAAAAATATTAAGAGTTTGGAACAATTTAGAGTTTTCATAAAATAGCTGCACAATCAAAATTGTCCATTTATATTTACTCCTAGCTCTTTTCCTTAAAGGATAGCCAAAAGAAGTTTGTGTTCCTCAGAAAAATATCAGTACAATTTACTGTTTGAAAAATTCACCATCTGAAAAAAATTATTTTGTAAACATGACAGCCTTATTTTCATGCTTGCATTCCTGCAAGACTTCTATGTCATACTTCTTTCGTTCACTTGTCAAAATAGAGCAATTATTTCTTTCAGTCTTGGTTTATAGAAAAAAAAGCAACATTTGATTATTCAATCTTTAAATACTGTTTTAGATGGTTAATATAAATTTCTTCTTAAGAAATCTAAGAATTTATCTAATACAAGGCTTTAATCATAGGAAGAAGTAAAATATAAAAATGTTTCAGAAGAGAAAAAGGAACATCAAGATAAAAATTTGCACAATTGAGCAGAAATTTTGCTGTTACTTAGTGGAACCAGTGTCAGGGCCTTCCGTGTACTAATAGATTGTCTGATGACCTGGACTCTAGGCAGAACTAGACTATCACTATCATGCTTGCCCCACTTGTCTCCTTTGGAGGCAGCAGGATGGGCATCAGCAAGGTCCCTTCCCTGCCATTTGGCTTTCCCACCCTCACTCCCAGTGCTCCAAAGAGCAGACAGTCATTGCTGCTCTCTGAGAGGTAGTATGACGCAGCCCTCCTCTGACGTAAAAAAAACCAATGTTTATTAATATCTTAGAATTTTTATTATTAGGAATAATACGGGAAAAGAACTCTGTTCTGAAACTCCAAATTCTGTCAAAGTATTTTAGATACTAATAACCCATTTTTTCTGTAAAGAAGATTAAAAGCTTGTTATTAAGCTGCATAAAAGTATCATTCCGTCATATTTCTATTTACTATTACAGTGAAATATTGTATATTGAGACAAACAGTCCTAGGGAACCTGCTTCAGGTGCAAATCTGTAACCAGTTCTTTTCAAAACATATTAGAGGACCATTCATCAACATGAAAATGATGTAGCTGTCAATCTCTTTGGTAGTTACTCAAGAAATTTAACCTATATACAATTTAGCTTGTAAAGAAATATTTTTCAGGTCTCTGATTTTAACCCATGGTATCACTGTAACAATTTCCGACTTTAGTAAGTGTAATGTTAAGAAACAATTTCTACCAAAAAACATTAGCCTATTAGAAAAAATATTATGAAACAGTCAAGCTGATACAACAATACTACTTGCTTTTCCGATTCACATCATGTTTGTATGTTTTCTTTTTCAACGTCAATCAAAAGGAAGAAAGCTACTCACAGAAGTTCTATATAAAATTATACTTAGTTCCAATTGGGTATTTCTTCATTCTGATAAAACAATTCAATAAACATAATTGTGAAAACCTTCCAGTACAAACATACATCAGAATCTCCATGGGATTTCTAAGATTACTTTGTAATATTTATATTTACTGTAATAAGCATTTGTTCTCAGAGCTACAGTTGTAAAAGCGTATGTACCTAAATCTTGAATAGATTTTTTTATGAGCCCTTTTGTTGAATATGCACATCTACACTATACCTCTGTGTATGTATAAGTCACGATGTTTAACTATAGATTCATAGACTAACATGCTGTAGAAATGCAGCTAATAGACATATCCCACTCTTTGACACCCGCACTGTTTGTTTAAAAATACAAGCTATGAGACCCTCATTAGACTGGGTAAAACATTAATAGGTCATATTTGTAGCATACAAACTCATTGCAGCATTTTTCGAATCACTGTTAACAGAGTCAGTTATTGGTAAATACTCATCACTGTTACTCCTTTCTTTCCTTATGCATTTCAGACAGTTAAGATTCTTGCTATGACTTCAGTGGGTTTCAGATATGACAGGACAGCATCACTCATACAGAATGTCAGGCAAATTCTGTATTATAGTTGCACAGAACATCTTGGGGGCCAAAAAAAAATCCAAATACAGTTTTAAACTTCAGTTTACCTGGAGTTTTCTCTGAATTAATTGCTTAACTTTAGAAGAAAATTAATCAGCTGGGCTGTTGGGCCCTTTGAAAAAAGTCATAGTACTTATGTGTTCAAGAAAATCATAGCAGAACTAAAGCAGTAAGTGTAAAGTTAGACATGGTTTCTCATAATGATTGATAGCACTCTGGTAAGCTTAAAACTAAACGTTAAACTTTCATGTGTCTCCAAATGCCCTGTATACATTTATGCAAATGCTAAGTAAAATACGAAGTGTTAGGCATATGATGCAGATCTGAGGAGATCTGTCTTTGAGCACTACAGTACCTACTTGAATAAGTAGGTTTTCAGAAAAAAAAAAACACAAAAGAAACCATTAATGTTTCAATAAAATCCAAAGATAGACTTCTATACCCACATTACTGTGTATGAAATAATCTAAGCCTAAAGAAATTATCTAATCCTAACCAGAATCTACTTCTTATGCACTGGCAGATATTTAATGGAACCCAAAACCTATGGCATGTAACGTTAAGTAAACAAGCCTCTTTAGTGGATAAAAAACTAGCAGATTGATATATTTTGTTCAAATCACTGATTTCTAAATGAAGATTTGTAAAAACTAATCGTATTATTTTACAACTTCACAATTCAGTCTTTAAAGTCATTCTGGAATTAAAGAACTCATGACCTATTATTAATTTCAGTTAATGCCAATGTACTATTTTAATTCTTGTATGAGACGCATATTTTCAAATAATTCAAATATTACCTCTAGCATGTTTCTAGATAACTTTTAAATAACCATCTATATTTTTAATATAAATTTAACATTTAGAAACCATAACCTAATACATTTCTTAATTTAAAAACATATTTTCCATATATAATAATCCACACTTCAGCACAAAATGCTTTGACTAGGTACAATTAAAGCACCATGGCAATCAAATTTTCTGGATTATTTTACAGCCAATCTTAATATTTGAGATTGTTCTCTACCATTATATGAGTTTTAACTCTAGAGCTCCCATTCCACACATCTCCAGGACAATAAAAGAAAATTGTTGCCACTAGGCATTACTTTAAAAAAAGGATGTCAAACTATCCATAATTTGAAAACAGGAATGTGTCAAACTGCAGCACCATAAGTACAGAAAATTAGCCAAATCACTGAAGCTTTTTTCTGATACTGCTTCTTATCTTTACACAATATATCTCTTTATTGCCCTAGCAAAGCTAAAAGGGGACAAGAGAATTGGTAAGATCTTTCATAACTCAGCTTACACTTTCAAACCATCACCTTAACAATGATTTCCTTTATCTATCTTTAGTTGCATAACTGTTTCCAGCTGCTTTACAGCACAGAAGATGTCATCTGTAATCACACAGCAGGCAGCAACAGTGATGGCAATGGCCTGAGATACTACTATTCAATCTGAAGTTCCTACTGTTTTGAATGTATAAGTAGTCTGAATATTTAATTTTTTTTGAAAACCACATGGAGCTTACACAAGAAATCCATTTAAAAACTATAATTTCTTGAGGTCTACTCTACTCTGACACAGTAAAAGGTTTTTACCCAATTTTCTGTGGTAAAAATCCTTTAAAATTTTATTATTGTTTAAAATAAAGACTTGTAAAAGAAAAGAAAGAAATTAAAAATTCTCTCTATAAAAGAACATAACCCATATTTGTTTCTTTTAATATGTATTCAAGATCTCTATTTAAATTTTCCAAATTACCTTTCGCCTACTTCCCACACTTTGCTGAAGCATACACGGCATTTACAAAAAGAATTCAATATTCTTCCAGTGAAAAAAGACATTTGTTGCATACAAAAAAACCTCCAAAACCAAAACAGTCTTCCTGATGGTTTTACTTACTAAATATTTTGAATGTCACAAAGAACTTTGAAACAAGTTTTAATAAAATCATCTTGCATTGTTCCCCCTGTAGACTTTCCACATTTGCTGTTGTCATAAACATATATTTAAATGTCTCTTTTATAGTCATCAGTTATAATCCACCACACACTTAAGATATGTTTATATTTTTTAAAGACAGATTCTAAGTATCTCTAATTAAATCTGTAACCCTATTGAAAATAGTTTTTCTCCCAAATTCTGCCATTGTAACAGTCACCAAATAAGAGAGTGGGAATTAAATATAACTGAAGAAACACAGTCCTCAGTGTGGATGAAAGAGAAAATTGTGCCTTCCATCTAAAGCTGTAATATCAGAATGCAGTGCTCTAAGGCAGCTATAGCAGCCATTGAATCATAATACTGTCTAAAGCCTTGAAAAAGGACTGTGAAAATGCACATTTTTTATTATACATATATATATACTACTATTTTTAATATCTGTGGGTTTTTCAAACTATGTAGCTTAGTCCTGTATTCTAGGCATTTCTAGGTACAAGAATTTAAAACTAAAATTAGGAGTTCTCCCTATTGTCTATCCCCAACTGAGCCACAGAAATTGAAATGTTGAGAATAGAAAGCAAAGGAATCAGCACTGCTTTTTTTGGATTTGCTGGTACTTGGGACTGGTAAGAGATGTTCAAAGACAAGGAGAGAATTCTCATTTACATAAACTTAATCAAACACTATTGGTCAAAGGCAGTGACTTCAAAAGAAGAACATGCCATCTGGAGTTGCAATGAAACTCCTGAGTAGTTACGGCAGAAGAAAGGAATAATGAATAATGTGATTTCATAACCTTCAGTAAAGAAGAAATGGCCATTTTCTGAGCAGCTCTTGAGTGAAACAGTCCTATATCTCTTTGTCTCTCAGTTGGTTATGCTGAAGCAGGAATCCTAAAGTGATCCCAACATCCAAGATTCAACATTTATAAACAAACCACTCTTAGACAAGAAGTCCACAAACATTCAGAATCCATCTGCTAAATCCAGTGGCTCTCCCTACTTCCTTATTAGTCTTATAGTTACTAAACATTTAAGTGTGACAACTCTCTGTATACAAGTGCAAAGGCGTTTTTTCCTTTTCTGGTTTTCAAGATGCCTCTTCTCAGAATTTTTTTTTTGTGCCTGCAGTTCTATTATATTTAATAAGGTTTTTTTAAGAAAGGATAAACCTGGTGCAATTATGTCTTCATTAGGTATGGTTTAAGGCCTTACCAAAAAAAATCATTAAGCAACTTTTCTGCCATTGCCATACACAAACACAGGACAGAATTAGTCTGGCATTGTCCCCAATTAAGACTACATCAATCAATATAATTGTTAAATGAATATGTTTTATGAATGATGGATGTTTTAGAAATACTTTCAATTAAAACAATAATTATCAATCAGTAGACTAAAGTAATCACTAAAGCATAGAAAAAGGACTCTTAGAATCCTAATTAAAAACACCTACTGTATGTTTTCTTAGAATCTTCTTAGCCAAGAAAATATAAAATATACAGAAAATATAAATAGACTAATTTCAAGATAGACTGTAGTATCTGATTTATTTTCAACTGCTCTAGATGAGGATCATATGTATTGAGTCAAATTTGTATAGTGGTATGAGAAGATGTGTGAGAACAACAATTACTTTCCCCAGAAAGACTGCATGGCAATGTGGTTTTTTCCTGAAAAACAGGAACATAAAGTATGTATGGTGCATCCTCTGCAGAGCTGCCTTTTTAATTGTGGCAATAAGAAATGCTATTCAGGCATAATATTTGATCTTTCTCATTTTGTGTCACTTTAGAAACTCAGAAAGAAGAGGCAAATCCTTCACAGAACTACGCTTGGAAAAACAGCTGCTACAGAACTCCTATCTTGCTTGACATTAATGTCTAAAACTGCACAGATTTATAAGAACTGTACTGAAAGAACTTACCTTTTAACACACTGGTAAAGAACCAAAGGTATATAATTTTCAACTAAAAACCTTACAAATCCATACCAGCTACTTCTATATTAGACCATAAAAGCCTTTTCTTTTCTTGTTTATTGGAAAAATCCTCCATCCTGAGACAATACTCTATAAGGACTACGGTATTTAAAAGACAGAAATATCAAGACCTTTAAGGTCTTGTAGCTCAGCACGTAAGATACAGAGTTGTTAGAATTTGAACAGGAAATAGCCTTCCAATGAAACTATTATATTTAAAAAGAAATACAAAAAAACTCTGTGACCACAGCTTTTAAAGGCAGGCTGTATCAGTCCCTTCATTGCCACACATTCTATTTTCTTTCATTACTACTCAATTTAAAGCTAAGAGCTTGAAAGATGTCCATTATAAAAAAATGAAATACAAAAGCCCTCCACAGAGATGTCTCTTAAGTTGGTTCACGTTTATAGTCACAGTCCTAAAAGCTTGTTTAGTACTATAAATGTAATGGATTTGGGTTTTTTTCCCCAATACTATTATTATATTATTACTAAATTCTACATAGGGTCATATGAAACATTTCACTGATAACTGTAAATGTCCATTAAAGATAATTCTTTTTTTTCATTTTTCATTTCTTAAATGGAATGTTTAATTTTTTTTTTTCTGGCAAAACTCACCTTGTAAAGTTTCGTGCAATACTACCTTATTGCCCAATACATCACTCAGACTCTAAAGCATAATGCAGTCATATAATGCTTCTTCTTCAGTTTTTCACCTTCAAAAGCACTGTTAACCTTCTGTTTCTCTCTCCTTGAAAAAAACCCACCCCATAAGTAAAATTATAACACTGAATGCTTTTACCATGTTGTCATGGTTTAGGAATGGTATTCCCAATTTAGTGTTTCCACTGAAACCACTCCAAATCACGAAACATGGGATCACTCCCATCTCCCCCTGCGGCAGGATAAAGAGGAGAACTGGAGGTACAAAAGGTAAAGATTATGGTTTGCGATAAGAAAAATTTACTGGAAACAACAATGTGATAAGAAAAATGGAACAGTAACATTAACAATAGTAATAAAAGGGTGTACAAGAAAGGCGAAAAATTCACACATGAGAAAGCTCACCACGTGGGAACTTGCAAAATGCGAACCACCACCACACTACACCAGACCAGAATACTCCCTTTGCTCCACCCCTGGCATTGAGGTGAGATGGTATAGGATAACATCTGGGCCTTAGCCAGACCCCCTCTCAGCTACTGTAAAAAATTAATCCTGTCCCAGCCAGAACCAGGACACAGCTGTACAGCCTTCTGATTTGTTTTTGTTGTTTTCATTTTTTCCCCTAACAAAATTCTTAAAGCTGAGTTTAAAATCATAGCATCAAGGCTACATTTTGTCACCTTCAATTATTTTGAATGCAGTATTGATTACTGGGAATGTTTCATCTAGTACTTTACATATCAAATTATTTTAAATATTCAAATTTTGTTCTCTATCACTTTTTTCTTTTAGTTTTCACTTTTTCTAGAAAAGATAAAGTGAGGCACTGAGAGTAATTCTTCACATAAGGGATTTCTTTTCTTCACAATTCCTATATTACATAAGAAATAGTTCACTTCTATTAAAAAAATTTACTGTAATAAAAATTTAGGATATAAGCATTTTGTACATGTTTATTAACTTTTTTTTTTAAAAATAAACATTTTAGAAATAAAATGTCATTGCTTTTTCTCTTCATAACCAAATGCTGCCACACTGACATAAGTATCCAATTACACCAGTTGTCAACACTCCCCAGGGTTACAGAGTCTTTTAAATTATACCATGTTTTTCACTGGCTCTGTTCCTCACATCCAGCTGCCACTCTATTGAATACAGCAGACTAAATGGGCAAACAAATCCTCAAATACACAGTTTTCTTGCCTAGCATTTTATTCTCAACTACCACAAAACATGACTGCCTAACATAAGCATGTGTTAGCCAAAATATAGGTAGTATGACAACAGACTACGATTCCTATGTTATAAAAGACAGCAAGTTTTACAGATCATGAGACCTAAGGCTGGATGTTTCTGTGCTGGACTTCCAAATATCCAGAGTTCAATCAGACGTAATCTGGGTACAATACTTACTAAGAAACAAGTAAGAATAAAGAAATATTAAATAAATTATAACTTTAAAGAACCATTACATAGTTTTTAGGAAGGCAACAGAGTAAACATTAATAGTTTACAAATATACACTTCCTTAAACTTACACACTTTAACTGGCTAAGTTATAGATCCAAAGAAATGAAATTTTGCAGCACTGATTTGGTTTAAATTATTTTATAAAAGCATCAGTGTCATGTTCATGTTCTTGTCCATGTTCTTGTCAGATTATTTCAAATAGATTACTAAAAGAAAATAGAGCATGAGTTCTTAGCAAACCTGTGCATTTATTAGCTCTGAAAACATTCAGCTAGTATTTCTACCTTGCAGTAGCTGCTGTATGACTGAATCTCAAGATTTTTCATAGACAATCACATACTTTTATACTCAATCAAAAATAACTGGAATAATTGTTCAACAAAAGGAAGATAATGCTATTCCACATGTAACTTATCTTGATGCAGGCCAAGATGCCACTGGCCTTCTTGGTCACCTGCTCACACAGGTGGCTCACGTTCAGCCGGCTGTCAACCACCACACCCAGGTCCTCTCCTGCTGCTTTCCAGCCACTCTTCCCCCAGCCTGTAGCACCGCAAGTGGGGTTGACGGGATCCAAGTGCAGGAACCAGCACTTTGTCTTACTGAATCTCCTACAGCTGACCTCAGCCCGTTGATCCAGCCTGTCCTGCTCCAGCCTCTACAGAGCCTTCCTACCCTCCAGCAGATCAACACTCTGCCCAATTTAGTGTCATCTGCAAACTTATTGAGGCTAGACTTGATCGCCTCGTCCACACAATCAATAAAGATACATAACAGGATTGGGCCCACAACTGAGCCTTGGGGAATCCCACTAGTGACCAGCTGCCAACTGGATGCAGCACATTTGCCACCACTCTCTGGGCTCGGCCATCCAGCCAGTTTTTAACCGAGTGGAGAGTGCACCTGTCCAAGCTGGGGCTGCCAGCTGCTCCAGCAGAATGTCACGGGAGACAGTGTCAAAGGCTTTACTGAAGTCCAGGTAGACACATCCACAGCCTTTCCCTCATTTACCAGGCAGGTCACCTGGTCATAAAAGGCGATCAGGTTGGTCAAGCAGGACCTGCCTTTTCTAAAATCCATGCTGGCTAGGCCTGATTCACTGGTTGTTCTGTGTTACGTGATAACAATATAATCTGTTCCATAACCTACTGGGCACTGAGGTCATGCTGACAGGACTTTATTTCCTCAGTTTCTCCTTCCAACTCTTCTTGTAGATGTGTGTTATATTGGCCAACCTCCAGTTGTCTGGGGCCTCCCTCATTAACTAGGACTAATGGTAAATGACAGAAAGGCTTGGCAAGCTCTTCTGCCAGCTCCCTCAGTACCCTTGGGTGAATCCCATCTGGCCCCATAGACTTGTGGGTGTCTAATGAGCCTGGTCTTAGCCCTTCCCCCTTCAAACCTAGTTTAAAGCCCTCTCAATCAACCCTGAAGTCATGGGCTAAAATGCTTTTCCCCCTTTTAGACAGGTCAACACCATCTGTCTCTAGCATGCTGGGTGCTGTTTAAACTGCCCCATGACCAAAAAAGCCAAAATTCCACTGATGGCACTAATGTTTAAGCCATGTGTTGATTCAGGTGGGTTCTCCTGTTCCTTTCAACATTCTTCCCTGCTACCAAAAGGATTGAGGAAAACACCACCTGAGCTCTTGTCTCTTCAACCAGTCATCCCAGTGCCCTGAAGTCCTTTTAATTGCCCTAGGACTTCTCTCCTCAGCCTCTTCCTGCTGACCTGGACAACCCATAGTGGGTAATAACCAGAGGGCTGAATAAGTCCTGCGAGTCTTCCAGTAATACTTCTTACTTGAATCCCAGGAAGGCAGCAAAATTCCCTGTGGAATGGGTCCAGTCAGCATACAGGCCCTCAGATCCCCTCAGAAGGGAGTCACCTACAACTACTCTTCTTTCCTTCTTAACAGCTGTAGTTGTAATGCATCTGGTTGACTGACTTGCTCTGGGCAACCCCCAGGGTAGACCTTGTAGACCTTCACCTTCACTATCACTTGCCTGATCGTCAAGTTTCAGAGCGTCATACCTGTTCCATAAGCACAACTTGGAAAGACAAGTGAGGCTGGGAGCGGATTATCCTGCTACCCTGAGTAGGGACCTGCTTCCATTCCTCTCCTTCTGCCTGATGGAGTGAGCATCAGGTTTCCTCTGACTCTTGCCAAGCTTCCACCTGCAGCATTTCTCTCAGGGATGGAAGGGTGTGACTCCACCAACATACTTCTCTCTTATGCTCCCTGATACTGCTCAACCTCTCCACTTCCTCTTCAAGCTCTGCCACCAGGCTGAGCAGATCATCCACCTGGTCACAGTCAAACAGGCTCAAACACTCCCTGTAGCTGAAGACCTTGACAGCTGCATGCTTCTGTGGGAGCTCCTATCTGGGTGACCACTCTCCTTCAAGCGACAGCTTTCAACTATGTGGAATCCATTTCTAGGCCTGCTCTAGCTGGGTGGGCAAAAACCACTAGGGGAGCTTGCCTCAGGAGCTGGGAGGGTGACCGTGCCCTCTTACAGGCCCTTCTTATATGAACTGTCACATGAATTGCTGCGCCTCACCTTGACTGATGTGCACATCCTCATTTGAAGTAACCATATTTCTTAATATCACATATTCATTGTCCTTTCTTACAATTCTATTGTTGATCTTGACTAAATTTTTAGTCATTTATTTCTCAGATGTAACTTCAATCACCTGTAGTTCCAGGCTGCTACTTCAGATCCCTTTTTAATATACAAGTAAGTCATCAGGCTTGCATCATTATAATGGATACCAGAATAGGTGCCATAAAATAACTCTAATTCTCCCTTATTTAACTTTTTAAAAAGATACAACTAGCGAATCTGGATTTTATTCATGCTACTGAAGATGAACATAATTTAGTAACAGAATCCCTTTCTTCAAGTATTAATTTCAAGAGCTTCTCAGAGTTAAAAAATTCTCAGTTCAAAACTTCTAAGAGATGTCAGTATTTTCTCAAAAGCCTTGTAACAGATATAGGAGTCCCTACTAGATAAATAAGATGATTCTCTATGGTATAAAAATTATTATGATGGGACAGTAACATTTAATAGAAAAAAATACAAAATGCTGTTGTTTTTCATGTAGTTTTTATTCAACTTCATTTCACTTACATGACTTCTGAAATGTAGAAATTTATTTCACTTTGACATCCTACCAAGAAGTTTTAAAACTACTGAAAATGCTTATTTAGTATAATTTCCTCACTTTACAATTTTTCTTCTGCTTACATTATTTTACTATTCCAACAAGCTATTAACAGCTAGTATCAGATAAAGGCAGGAGACTAATATTTTAGCAAAATATAGCATTAGTTTCTAACTCCAGTGGTTCTAGGAAGAAAAGCCACTACATACTACCAAAACAAATCATCTCTTTACACAAAACACTGACAGAAATGTAAAGGGAAGATTATCCCTTAGAAATCAACAAGTGTTTAATCACTATGTGGATTACATTCTGCTGACCATGGCCTCTGTAGAGGCCCACCAAAAGCCTTTGGTATCCTCATCTCCATTTCTCAGGAAAAGATTCCAAGCCCTTTCCCTTACATTTGTACGAATTAATCTTTGCAGGGAGGAAGAAGTGGAAAGAGAACTTCTGCTAATTACAAATGCTGGTGTACATTAAATTCTTTAAACAAAAAATTATAAAGACACACCTTTGCCACAACCGAAAGCTCTGCTCTAAAAATTAATTATACAAGGAAACTGAATTACACGTCTCAACAGGAACTGAAATGTTAAATTACATCTTCACAGACTACTTTATGCCAAAATGTAAATATGTGTTACACTTCCAGTAAAAATACTACATTGTATGAATTGTGAAATGCATTTCCATTGTTTATATTATGAATAAAACAGTACAACTATTACATGCTGACATGGACAAACAATGAGGAATCTGACATTAACTCTGGAAGTTTACAAAATAATTCATGTCCACTGTTGCCAGGAGCATCTCCTCTGAGCTGGTGTGTTCTGAATCTCCAAACAATTATCTTACTTTTTATATTTAAAAACACTGCAAATACTAAAATGGTAGGTTTTGAGTTTATTATTTCCCTCTCCTTGCCCTTAAGACTCATTCCACAGACAATAGACAGTAGAAAATGTAGCTTGATTCAACTAATCTCCCCTTTGATTTATACTAGACACCAGGAAACAAGAGATGGATTCCAACAGAATAGGGATATTTTCAAAATTACAGGCATTTGGCTGAGTAACATGGTAAAATCTGCATATTCAGGAAAGGCAGCTCTCCCATAACCCTAATTAGCCTACTAGAGTAAGTTAACTCCAACTGTAAACTGAATTTTAAATGCTCTTCTACTCAAGAATACTATAATTTGGGATAATTTTTTATTTCTGCACTTCGAAGTACTTGTGAACACAAAGCTTCTAAAGAATACCACCACAGAATCATAGAATCATAAAATATTCTGAGTTGGAAGTGAGCCATCAGGACCATTGAGTCCAACTCCTGTGCTGCACAGGACACTGCAAGAATCACATCATGTGCCTGAGAGCACTGCCCAAACACTTCTGGAACTCTGTCAGGCTTGCTGCTGTGACTTCCCCAGAGAGTCTGTTCCAGTGCTCAACCACGCTCTAGCTTTTACCTGGTATCTAAACTAAACCTCCATTGACTCAGCTTCATGTCATTTCCTTGAGTCCTTACTCTGGTCTCCAGAGAGAAGAGACCAGTGCCTTTTCCTTCACTTCCACTTTTGAGGAAGTTGTAGACTACCATGAGGTCTCCCCTCAGTCTCCTCCAGGCTGAACAGACCAAATCACCTCAGCTGTTCCGCAGATGGCTTCCCCTCCTGACCCTCCACCATCATTGTAGCCCTCCTCTGGACACTCTCTAATACCTTTATGTCTTTCTTATATTGTGGTGCCCAGAACTGCCATGATATTTAGGTGAGGCTGCACCAGTGCAGAGTAGTCCATGACAATCCCTTCCCTTGACCAGCTGGCGATGCTGTGCCTGATGCCCCCCAGGGCATGGTTGGCCCTCCAGGGTGCCAAGGCACTGCTCACTCATATTCAACTTGTCAGTGCCTCCAGGTCCCTTTCCATGGAGCTGCTCTCCAGCCTCTCACTTCCCAGTATGTACGTATATCTAGGGTTGCCCCATCCCAGGTGCAGAATCTGGCACCAATCATGTCTTTGTTGAATTTCACATGATCGGTGATTGCCCAGTCCTCTAATTTGTCCAGGTCTCTCTGCAGGGCCTCCCTGTCTGCAAGGCAGTAGATAGCTCCTCCCAATTTAGTGTCAACAGCAAATTCCCTTAGTATTCCTCTGAGTTTTGTGTTCAAGTCGTTAATTAAGATGTTGAGGAGGACAGGGCCTAAGATGGAGCCCTGTGGAACCCCACTAGCAACCGTTTGCCAGCCTGATGTCACTGTAACTCTTCGTGACCGATCTGTGAGCCATTTGCTAACCCACTGCGTAACACGGTTATCCAGCTGTATACTGGACATTTTGCCCAGAAGGATACTGTGAGAGACAGTATGAAAAGCTACCGAAGTAAATGTGAAGGTATATAGATGATATGTACCTCCCTCTAAGATTGTCCCTTACAAACATTTTCAATCCTCTCTTCTTTTAGCGTGGTTGTCTGTGTTTCACATTTCCCCATCCAGCCCACATCAGGGTCTGGCACCCTCCTGTCACATCTCTAATTCTGTGTGCTCTGTTACCAGAGCCCCTCCTTTACCAGTGTCCCCACTGTGTTTTCGATACCACCATCTCTTCTCATGACAGCCTTTATTTTGCAAGTCTGCAAATCTATGTAACCTCTTTTTTCTCAGTCATTCTGCTCCCTTTATCCCTTTTGTTCTGCTAGATGAATCACTATGGATGCTAATATGCTTCTCTCTAATGTGAATATAGGTGAAGATGAGATGCTGGCATGGCTTAACTGTTCATATGTTGCATGACATTGTTTGAAAGATATGAAGCTGTGGCTATGCTAAATAACAGCAAAGGCTTTCATGTGTCACCTCTTTTCCTCTTAGTTCCCTAATTTCCTATAAAATCTACACTAGACTAAAAACTGTCCCAAAATACAATTTTTTGCAAAGTTTCCATACTGGAAAACAGAAAAGGAAACCACACAGAAATGACAGCACTCTTCAAACTTCACTAATCAGATGTCTTACTTCCGCACTAACTTGCCTATTCAAAAATTGAAAGTTTACCTATACAACTAAGAGATTAAACAAAGGACTAAAATTAAATAATACATTGTATATTCATTAGACACCAAAAGATGCATACAGTTGGCAGTTAATGTATCTTCAGCAATTAAAAATTCAGCTATATGAATATTGCAATAATTTGAGTTTTTAAATTATTTATCTTGAAGTGGCAGAAAAGATCACTATTTAAAAATAGCATGCAAGATGCAAGTTATGAAAAATTGATGTGAAACAGCAATCTAAGACTTCAGCTCACTTTAAGCAAAACTATTAATGCTAAAAAATTCCTAGCAAATTCAAGTCAATGCAAAAAGAAATTTTATGACCTGTTCCATCAGTTCCTAATCCTCATTTTTATTCTCTTCTGAAGTATACTAGCAAGCTGTATGAACTAAAAGAAAAAAAAAAGATAAATCACAAAGGAGAAAATTAAATTCTTTCTGAAGCACTCCCTTTTTCCTTCTGTTTGTCCCTCTAATATTTCATTTTCTGCTACACTTCTCCTCCCAAATTTCCCAATGAAAATAATGCTGGATGGCTTTCTGTTAAGTCACAAAAATCATCTATAACTGCACTTTACTGTATTTGCTGCTTAACACATCCCCACAGTAAACCTAACATTTAGAACCTATCATATCAACATAGTCATCATGATCCAAGCTGCAAGTAATAGAGAGTGTCACTGTCAATTTTGCTTTCTTACACTTCCTTCCCTTCACTTCATCTGATTTTAATAATCCCTGTCAAACCACAAACAGTCCAAATTATTTTCTCGACACAGATGCTTTCAAGAAAGAGACAGAATCTCAACTTTCATTTAGTGACTACAAAAGCAAGCTGTCCAACTGGACAAATATTAGTTCCACTCTTGACAATCTCTACTGTAAAGCATGCTTTCGAATTTTCACTGAAGCTGCCAAGGGTTTGAGATAAGCTTCTTGTTTAGTGTAGATTGACTCACAGGATTAGCTCACCAACAACTGTCATGTTTAAAGAAGCCAGCAGTTTCAAGTAAAAAAAAAAATTGCTTGCAAAAGATGACAATTGCTTGTCATCAGCTAACTGAATTAAGAAAACTATTACACAAATAATTGCAGTTTAGTAGGTCTCATAGGATGTTTCAAGATCATTTTACACTTCTAAGACTGACCAAATGGCTGTTGCTAACAATGTAATATAAATCAGAATTTCAAGGACATCTTTATATTCAACAACATCAGCAACAGTCTAAAAAAAGTTAGCGTGAGACAACAGGAAACATGTTCAAGGCAAGTAAGTTCTACAGAAGGATGTGATCTGTAATCATTTTTCTCTCTGTTGGCTTGTCTTCAAAGTAAGCTCAAGAACATAATTCTTTGCTTCACAAGTATCAGTTTAAAAGTAATTGATTTCTCTGATGAGGGACAGTATTGTATAATTAGCATTTGAAGTTTATGTGATTAATCAGAGCATATTACATTTTATTATAAAATACTTTCTTCACATAGACACACCAATCTCTAATCATCCGAAATACTATTGCTTCTTAGTATTTTGACTTAAATTAAGTTTACAATTAGTTGTGAAGTATTACTAGCTATGAAAAAAGAAAACAGAATAACCAAGATGCTTCCCATCAGAAGCCTCATGAGAAACATTTGTTTAAATACCTCAAATGACTGTCTCATGTACGGGCCTAATTCAAGACTAACCAAAGCCAGTTTAAAAGATTCTGTGGTAACTAGTCAGCATATACCACAACAAGCTTTGACAGATCTATAAAACCAAAACAAAATACAGAGGTATATGCACAGATGGTGTTTAGAGTTCAACAGCAAGAGAATTATACTTTCTACTAATACAGCAGCCTTTTAGTGCTCTTTTAACAGTTTGGGCTGACAACTGGCTCTTCATGATCACTCACTCATCCTCATGGCCAGACATCCTCCTCCTTGCCTTTTCTTTCTGTTTTCCTTCATAGTGAAGTGTAAGAATTTAAGAGCTTACCATATTCTTCTCCTTTAGCATGGCTAGTCAAAGAACAATCTTGATACTCAGCAGTATATTGATCCTACCACAGGTCTGCATCAGATTAGATCTGTATGTTCTTTTATTCTAAAAGAAAGTATCTGATCAAAAGATCACTTAAAGGAGAAAAAGAATATAAGTAACACACAGACCATTGGTATTGTGAGTTTTAATTAGAAGGACATTGATTTAAGCCTCTTTAAGTGAAGTGCTTAGTCTTGACTATGTCTTGACTTCCAGTTAACTATCAGTTTGTATTCAGAGCAGAACTCATAACTGCTACCAGCTAGCTTTATGCATGAAAAAAGCACAGGTTTTATATCATTTAGGGTTTAAGCACTACCAAACAGAACAGAAATAGGAGATAGGAAAGGCATCTGTAGAACAGTAAAGTACAAATATACTGATCGATATGAAAGTAGGTCTGCACCACATCTAGTTAATGGTAATCAAAATAATTGGTGCAAAACTAAACCTTGTGTCTAACTGGTTTGGAGTTCTGTAACTATCAGGGAAGATAAATCTTAAGACAGGACCTTCTTACTAATTCACAATTCATTTATAAATCATTTTTTTATCTAGTTTCTCAGAGGTAGCCTTTATATTCCCAGAGCACCCTCTCTATATTTTGACTCAGTTTTGTCTTACCTCATAACTTTTAAGATTTTGTATCTTTATTTCTTAGCAAGAAGAACAAGTCATCTCAACTACAATGCTACGCACAAAAAAAAGACATAACCACGAGGCAATTTAAAGAATACTTATCCACAATATCTTTCCATTGCTGTTGAAGAAGAAAGAAAGGAAAATAAAGGAATAATTACTGTGAAAGGAACTTCCTTCTTCTCAAAGACATCTTAAACTATATTTTCACACTCCAGCCTTATTATAGGGCAACTAAGAGTCCTGCAGCTGTCAGCCCACAAAAGAAACATCCTGTATTCATGGCTAAGTTCGTTTACCTCTATACTATAATCTGTATATGCCAGTGAAATGCCATGTGGGTACTATGCAAGAATACTCAGATAGCTTTAACACATTCAGCCCTCTCTTCTGGGAAGATGCTGTATCAAGAATACTATTTCAAAACGTGATAAAGGCAGGAGTGTAAAAGGGTGAGAGAATGAATCATTACTTAATGCATTCACACAGGGGAAAAGAAATCATTCTTTGGAACAAGAGCAGGTCATAAATTACTTTGCAAAAAGGAAAGACAATCAGCCGATTTGTGATGCAGAAAGGGGTTCCTCCTGCCTACCTTGAACAACTGCTGTAAAATTTATATTAAATTCTCTAGTGCAGAAAGCACTTAGCCTTTGGTTTCACGATTAAGAGAGCAAGTGTTCATAAATATCTTATAAGTGAACACCATGCACTGTATTATTTCTTACATAATTACGAGACTTAAATGAGTTGTGCAACCAGCCACAAAGTGCAACTACATTGTAAACAATGTGCACTACCTGCTATTTCAGAACAAAACCTGGTTGAAAACTAAAGATCAATTTTTGGTTGTTTTGAAGGAAGACTACATTTCAAGTTTCTAGAAAGAGAGAGGGACATCACAAACTAAAAGAGTAAATTTTTTTTCCTAGGGCCACATTAATATTTTAGCAAATTTCTTTTCCCTTATATTAATTTCAAAGAATTTTAAAACTACTCTTAAAAAAATAAAAAATTTATAAGCTATGTACTATTCAAGTTGGAAATGTATATTACAATACAATTTTTAAGTTTTAATCTAGATATTTTTTGGTTTAACTGCCTAAAACTGAGTATAATAAGAACTCTAGCAGAATATCCTTTAGAAGCATGAATATCCTTCGGAAGCAAATTATTTTTATATAAAAACTCAACAGTGAACCTTAGAGTTTCAACTATTTCTATTTATCTGTAAGATAAATTATGTTTGTTGTGACCCAGCCAACAAGATTCTTGAGCCAAGATTCCTTTCACTTGTGCACCTCCATGAGACAGTTTTTACGATGTTACAAGCACAAACAAAATATCCAATGAGAAAAGCAGTTAAAGACACATATTCTGAACAAGGAAGAAAGTGTTCAAGGGTACAAAAGGGGTGAAGCTTTTATTGAAACAACATATTTTTTCTAGAAAGCAGTAACATCACAACATCCTTATGCTAATCTTTGGAGCTAAACATTACTCAGACACTTTAAGTTTGCTCCAAGTGAGTGAATCAAAAGTCAGTAGCTTTGCAAGTGGGTATCATGTAATGGTAGTGAACAAATCCTTTGATTTTTAGTAGCAAGGCAGACTGGAATGATTTTTTCCACTTTCTTTCTCCATCACAGTGTGCACCAGAGATAAGCTTATTACAGGAGAAGAACAAACCGGACTGTATTCCTCATTACTCCCTATATCTGCATTACCTGACATAACTTACATGTTCCCAGTCAAATGGCATCTTAAGAATTAAAACCATTATAGAGACTACTATTCTTATTTCAAACAATCCACTTCTTTATCTGTACTAGTGGATGATACAGCTTGCTAAACCAATTCTACTTTGAATGATCACAAATTTTTATTAAAGTTAGGTTTTTGTGTTATTATGCACTAATGGCAACACAAAAAAAAGAAATTAAGAGAAATTGATTGACTGTACTAAGAAAAGAGATTCAGAATTCTTGAAAGAAAGGCCACATTTTCTGACCCTTTTTCCACAGGATCCTATCAACCTTCTGTAGCAGCCACTTAGCCTGTGCAAGACTATTAATCCCTATTTACCAGGCAGCTGTATAAGCACTGATGGTGGATTGGGCAGGTGACTGAAGTGAGTGACTGGTGCAGGCCTGACCACTTGGCAGCAGTGCCAGTTTATGCCATATCAAGTTGACAAAACGATAATGAAAATAATGGATTGCCTTCATTAGACTTACAGACCTTTAGAAATTATCTCTACAGAGGGACTGAAAGGATTGCGTTTACACACACACGCTAACTTACCTGAACAAAAAGTATGTAAGTTTGACAACAAGATAGCCCCTGCTCTTTAACCAATGCTCTCTCATCTGTGTTTAAAATTAAAAACAAAGCCAACAAAGCCTGTACTGTTTCCACTGCCTTTATTATTTTTCTGAAAACAGAACAAAAAAGAAACCTGTATAAAAAATGACAGTAAGGTTGTAACTCTAGCCCACAAAAGGCAAGAAATTTAAAGTTAGTCTGACATTCAATCCAAATCATGCAATTGTGCTTATTTTTTTAAAAAATGACAATGCAAGGTAATGACAAGTTGTCAGCCCTAACTTTGAATTGCCTGAAGTTTGTCATTTGGTGTTTGTGTCACAACCTTAATGCTATTTAAATGTAGTTTTTAGTATCTATTATTTAAAAAGGTCTACTTTACGACAGCAAAAAGCTTTGATGGAATAATCCTCAAAGTACACTGTAGTGCTGGTATGCCACTTCATTAGAAGTAGTGCATAAAACATGTGTTGTTGACAAATCTAATTCATTAAAGGTGAGGTAGAAGCACTTTAAAGCAACTGGATGGCATCATTAGCTACAGTTCCTTTTATAAATTATTCTTCTTTTCCCTTTTGAATGACTTTGTCAGTGTTTCCTTTCCAGACTGAATGTTTTTGCCTTAAAATTCAATACCTTCAACATGTTTGGACAAGTTAAACAAGTAGCTTATTCACCTAAACTGAAATTGTAAGCAGAAACAATCGCATTGATTATTTCACCAATATTAACTAATGAAAAATATATTTAAGCAATAATATAGATAAATAGAATCAACCAGGTTGGAAAGGACCTCCGAGATCATAAGGTCCAACCCTTGATCCACATACCGCCATGGTTACCAGACCATGGCTTCCTGACTGTCAGAGTAATCACAAAAAATAGGTCTTCTTAATGTAGTAATCTATTGCCATAAGAAAGTGGGTTTCTTTTCAGATAGGCTTTCCACGCAAAATAAGTTGAACATCCATAATTTTAATTTTTATCACTGGACCTTGTTTAATTTGGATGAACGGGAAATTTTGCATAATAACTGATTGTTTTCCATCACAGTTGTGGACTGATTTAAGTGAAGTTTGGTTATTGAGACCCTTACTTTATGATTCCACTTGGCTTTGGCATACACAGATAAGACATATAAGTCGTCCTCCCATACCACTCTATGCTATGAGGGAAATGTTCCCCCTTGTAAAGAGATGGCAATGTCCTTTTCTGGTCTGTAGTCCCAAGAGCTTTTTGAGAATTGTTCAGTTTCTCCAAATAGCAGCTACCTCAAAAATCTGAGGATTGCAGAAAAAGTGGCTAGACCTTTTGCAGAGGGGGTGCTTCTGCAGTCACAGAATCACAGAATCGCAGAATCACATGGCTTGGAAAGGACCTCTGAGATCATCAAGTCCAACCCTTGATCCACTACCACTGCGGTTACTAGACTATGGCACTAAGTGCCACATCCAGTCTCATCTTAAAAACCTCCAGGGACAGAGAAGCCACCACCTCCCTGGGCAGCCCATTCCAATGTCTGATTACCTTCTTTGGAAAAAAATTTCTTCCTAATATCTAACCTAAACCTCCCCTGGCAGAGCTTAAGACCATGCCCTCTTGTCTTACTGATAGTTGCCTGGGAGAAGAGACCAACCTTTTTCTGCCTCCCTATTCCCAGCAGCATCTTCAAAAGATTTATTAGCAGAGTTGAATTTAGGTACCCCAAGTCCTACTTCCTACTTGCTTGGATGTAAACAGAAGCCCCCTTTACAGGGCCTAAGAAATGCCTTTGAAAGAACAGTTGCTGGTACCAGCAGTAATAGGATAGGAATCCTTTCAGTAATAAGTATGTTCTAAGTGGAATTATTTTGAATTCAGTTCATGAAGGAATTCTGGGCAGAGATGGCCTTCGAGATGTGTCTCCTGGAGTGGAGACACCGCAGTACTTCTGTCCATCTGCAGGTAACTCTTCCCATGTATTGCTGTTGGAAGGCTTAAACAAAAATAACATGTATGTTTCATATATGGAATGTAAAGACTGTATGACAGGAGAGAGAACAAAATGAAAAAAAGGGTAGGATTAGGATTAATGGGGAAACTAATTAGGAGAATTATATGTGTAGCATACTGGAGATACATGATGTTAATTTTCTGAGGTAAATGTTAGATGCTGACTGAAATGTGGTAAATGTGACCCAATGAAAAATAGCTGGGTTTTTGTGTGCAGTTCCCCTCCCTTCTCCCCTCCAACACACACACCTCTTCCCTTTGGATTGTCTCTGATAGACAATATGATTTGTCTTAAGATAAGAACACTGGGTGGGAATTGTCCTAAGGTAAGAACAGTAGGTGGGAATTGCAGGAGGAACTGTTTGGATGCTAACATAATTGATGTATTCCAGAGATGGGGGAGCTTTGATGATTGTGATTGACTTTGGTGTCCTACTGGAGACTGGGAAAATTCGTGTCCCAGACTTGCAGACAGCTCCCCACACCTCCCAGCAGGGATGCCTACAGGGTACATCAAGCCCCAAAAGCAAGGAACACTCACTTTTTGATGGGTGAGTATAAAAGCACAAAGATCCAGTCACACATGGCGATAAAATCCTGAAGTAGGTCCAGAGGTACTTAATTGCTTTGTAGTTGTGCATTCTGTGAGGCCAAAGACTGTAGACCTGTATTTTTCTAGCTGAGCCTGCTGATATTTTAACTCTTTATTGTCAATACTGCATGGACAATATTTAGATACTGTATTAGCAATAAGCCTAATCATAGTCATCCACATAATCAGTGTCATATTTCTTGCACCTGATAGTCTTCTCTCTGCTACTCTGCTAAATTGACACAGTTGACAGGATGCTCTAATCAGGCATATTGAGGTTTGGCTAGGACCTTTAGAAGGAAATTTGTGTATTCAAGCATAGACGACTAGAAATTGACAGTATGTAGTCTCTCATAGAACTTTTACAGTAAATTATTCTGTTAGGTTTTATTCTAAACATTTAGAGTTACTTCCAAATACTGATTTGCTGCAGTCCTTGGAGGCATAAGATAGGCCTTGATGGATTATATTTGAAAATGTTTCCATATTTAAGTTACTTATAAACTGTTTTTTTCATAGCAGGACATTCATCTCTTAAATTTTCACAGTAAGTGTTGTATTGGAATGACTTTGTCTTTGCAAGAGACAGTAAAGCATTAATCTGTGACACTTTATCTAGTTAAAAATGTGTACGTGTACATGTATCTGTCTAGAAATGTGTAGGATGGTATAATCTGCTATTCATGGGCTTTTTTGGAAAAATTCTTTGCTAATCCAGCTAATTCATTAGAAAATATTTGTACAGGGTATTGACAAATTGAAGTAAGATTATGCATTCTATGCAAAAATTTCTGGGGTTGTGTTTGTTTGTTTGCTTTTTCCCAGTGAATAGATTTATGTCCCTTTGTAAGGGACTAAAAGGAAAATCATATTATGTAAAGAATACATGATTAAGAAACTTTGGTTTTTTTGTTTTCAGTTTCCGTGTGTACAGTGTAGTTTAGAATTTTGTTGAATATGTGATTAGTGGAATTTAATCATAACTTGTGTATGTTTAGTCCTCAAAAGTATCCTTTGTCACTTTATTCTTTAGTGATTCAGTTCCTTCACTGGTTTGGGTTTTAAAGACTGCAGTACTTAATTCTTTCTGATCTGAAGATAAGAATTTAAATGTTCTCACAGGCAACGATATTCTAAGATGAAATTTGATCAGGTTTTGACTAGTTATCTGCTTTAGCTGTTGGAAGGCTGCTTTGATGGGCTGTACTTCAAATACCAGCTTAACTTTATTTATGGACCATTCTATAGTCTTTAGTTCCTGTACAAAGATTGATCTTTAACTAAATATCCAAGTAATACAATTCTTTTTGTAAATAAATATGTCAGCTAGCCTTCAGCTCTCTGATGCGCTTGATCTTCTCTCTTGCAGAATTCAATTCAGTATCAAACCCAAGTTATCTGAAGAGCAATGTAAAATGTTGCCAGAATGTTACTCTCTTGTGCTGTGTAATTTCCTCTTCTCTTCGTCTTTAAATTTTATGTTTGATAAACCTGAAAGTCCCAGTGTACCGAAAGGCGAGCTGGCGGGGAAGACGGCCAGCCTGGCTGAACAGGGAGATTTTAAAGAAAATAAGGGGAAAACAGAGAGCTTACCAACTATGGAAAAAAAAAGGCTGGTTACTCATGAACAGTTTAGGAATATAGTTAG
>VXAY01001095.1:778-76263 GCA_013399855.1 Oxyruncus cristatus
CCCTAACCCCCAACTCTAACCGTAACCCTGAACCGTAACCCTAACCCTAAACCCTAACCCAAACCCTAACCCTAATCCTGACCCTAACCCTAACCTCAACCCTAACCAAAACCCATAACGCTAACCCTAGCCCTAAACCAAAACCCTAACCCTAAACCCAAACCCTAACCCTAACCCTAACCCTAACCCTAAACCTAACCCAAACCCTAACCCTTAACCCTAAACCTAACCATAACCCCTAACCCTAACGCTAAACCCTAACCCAAACCCTAAACCCTAACCCTAACCCTAAACCCTAACCCTAACCTTAACCCCAAACCCTAACCCTAAACCCTAACCCT
The DNA here is from genome assembly GCA_013399855.1 of Oxyruncus cristatus. NCBI lineage: Eukaryota > Metazoa > Chordata > Aves > Passeriformes > Cotingidae > Oxyruncus > Oxyruncus cristatus. The sequence goes on from VXAY01001095.1 coordinate 1,120, forward strand.
AACCCTAAACCCTAACCCTAACCCTAACGCCAACCCTAAACCCTAACCCTAACCCTAACCCCCTAACCCTAAATCGAAAAAAGGAAGCATTCTCAGTTGAAACAGCACAGTATTATTCTTGAAAATAAAACTGCATTGGGGGGAAAAAAAAGACTACTAATTAACAGGAGGCTACTGTAAGCAGATCTATTATTTTCCAATATTGAATAATTAGCATTTTTATTACTGTACCGTTATATGCACACCATTTGCATACTTTTTGAAGACATGTAAGGGTTTTTAAATTTTCATTAATAAGATTTGATGCAGCAGAGAATTGCTTTACTGGAACAAACTCTTCCAAACCTTTTTTTTTCCTCATTGTTTTTTCACTCACTCTGAGAGGAATGAGAGGTGATGAGCCCAGTAAAGCCGGGCTGTATCTTTCCATATGCACATGTATCATTACAGTAACATTGCAGTGTGTTGCTCCTATTTCACAGTTATAGTTAACACAATGCAAAAATAAACTAATGAGATCTGTTTCCCTACAGGAGTGTCTGGAGTTCTTGGAAGTTTCACTTGGAAACCCATCTTCTGAAGGTGCTCACCAGGAATCACAAGTTCTGTAGTACCCACATCCATCGACATAAGCCTGTGCCCTGTGAAAATGTTCTAAAAAAGGGCACATGACAAAGTATGCACATATTCCAGCACAGTCTGAGAGAGACACAAAGTTCTTTGGGACTGTGCTTGGCTATCCTCTGGTTCCAAAGAGGAATGCTGCCCCTGTGTATTCTGTTTGTTGCTTGGAAAATGTTTGATTTTTAAGAACTGTGCATCAGTTCTCATTGGACAAAAAATGTCAGAACAATTCCATGAATGATGGCCAATGTCCAAATAGCACTTGGCAAACTTTTCTGGATTGTGGTGTTTTGCCCACAATTGGGTTTTCTGATCAACCTAATAGCTGATTATTTAGTAGTGGTGGAAGTAGGATGAAATTCTATTTATAAGCTATGGAATGTTCTGACTTATTGAACTGCAAAGGCACAATAGCAGCATCAACTAACATCTACATTTCATTTTTATTTTTCTTGGCTTATCTTTGCAAGCCTCATGCAGCAAAAAGTTGAACTATTCACTGTCTGTATGGTTATGTCCAGGCATGCTAAAGGACTCCAATGACTGCCTTTCAGAAGTGGATTTCTTACTCCTTTGCAAAGGGAGTGAGTTGGCAAAGATTGTTATAGCTTTAGCATAATTTATTTAGACATAAATATTCCTGAGAAAGAACATTGGCTTGCAAAATGGAAGTGTAGCACACATCTCACAGACAGAGCATATAGTTGTAGAATCCACCCATATGGGACAACCTGCCCTCCAGTATTTAAATATTGATCTGATTGCCAAGTCTTTATAAAGCAGAAAATCATTATTATTAATGATCTCCAATAAAACTTACTATTAACTGGCTGTAGATACACATTCAGGTATTTCTGAAGATCCTTGTCCAGAATAAAAGTGGTTAAGCAGTTTGCAATAAAAGTATTACAATCAAACTCTAAAATACAGAGCTATTAATGGCTTTCATACATAATTAAAACTTATTATTGAAGACCTATGGTATAGGGCAGAATTCAGCTTGCATAGAAGAGAATATGTGTGTGATTTTGTATGAGGGTATTAAGATCTTCTTTTTTTCCCCATGGTGTTTTTAAAAATCTCATCTGCAGTTAATGAATAACCGTACAAAAATAACAAAGCCAACTAACCTAATACACCTATAAGGTTCTTTTGAATAGAGTGCCATGAGCTGGGAAAGATTTTAAAGAGATTATGGGCTGAAGATAAGAATTCCTCTCTGACAGATCCCTCTGGAGGTCACGCAAGGAAAACAAACAAGAAGCCATGTGGCCAAAAGATGATCCCCTAACAAACAATTAGAGGATATATGGGTCAGAAGAGGGGGAGGGAAGGAAGGCAAAATTGAATATACTCAGTTCTACAATATGATTGAGATGCTGACGTAAACAAGTATCACATCCTTTCAAACTGAAAGAGAGTATGTTTAGATGAGATATTAGGGAAAAAATTCTTTACTGTTAGGGTGGTGAGGCACTGGGGATGCCCAGAGAATCTGTGGATGCCCTAACTCTGGAAGTGCTCAAGGTCAGGTTGGATGGAGCTCTGAGGAGCCTGGTCTAGTGGAAGGTGTCCCTGCCCATGGCAAGGGGGTTGGACTGAGATGATCTTTAAGGTCCCTTCCAACCCAGGCCATTCTGTGATTCTATCATTTTCTGATGTCCCAGCTCTCCAGCTGTTGAAACCCCATGTAGTTTTTCAAAGGCATTTGTACCTGGTCTGGTTGAACATTTGTCAGTGGTTCCCTCTGTGTGTCACTTGAATAGCTGATGTGCAGTAGCTGTTCCTGTGCTGCATCAGTGTCCAGCCCCCAGGTCAGGCTGCTCAAGCTACTGCAGAGGTGGCAGAAGCACCACATGTGCTAGCCCTCCTCTTACCTCCCTGTGGGATCTGCCCGGCCATGGGATGGTCCAGCTGCATGTGAGCAGCAGCCTGGTGATTCCCCAGATAGTGGCCAGGCTATTTGTGTCATATGGTCAGTCTGTATCTGCAGTCCTGGTCTCCACAGAGGCACAGGCAGCTCCCGGAAAGATGGTACCTGCCAGGTGCCAGGTATGGACAGGGACCAAATTATCATTCTGAAGGCATCATCCACTTCTGCCTGATTTCTATTTCCAGAAGCCTTGGTGCTAAGTCTTCTTGAAGGGCCAGCAAATGCTCTCAAACAGACAGTGAAAATGATCCCTCTGGTATCCATGATGTATCACACGTGGCTCAGCTCAGAGTGCAGGGGCTGAGTGGTTTCACTCCCTACCAGGTGCCAAATCACATGAAGTATGGAACCCTATGGGGTAATTATATCTCTTTTTCAAAGAGTTCCAAGCTGTTGTTAGTGCCCTGACCACCCTGAAGAAGAGGGAACTGCCTCAGGAGGAAAATGTCATTGGAAGGAGAAGTATCAGCATTATAGCTTTGGGGAGAAGTTGTAGGTATGGGACGAAGTGACTGAGGATTGTTCAAACAGGACATATTTGTATAGTACAGGAAGAAATAGCATTTACCAATGAAGTTTTGAGCTTATAGGAAAAGAAAAAAAACTTACAGTGTCCAGCTCTTAAGATTGTAACAAAAGTGAATTCTGTCTGAAGACCTCAAATGCACTTAAATCATTGCTAAATTAATTCTGTGAACAACCCCAACTGAAGTTAAGAGGCTGGAGAGAATGAAAATGTTCATGATTTTGGAGTTTTTTTCCACTGCCTGTGAATGCATACTGGCTCAAGTAGAACAGCTGAAGTAAGATACATTATACAGAATAAATTTGCATGTGCTGCACTGAAGGTTGGAGGGTGTTTTCTGGCTGAAAGGACTCAGAAAAAAAGAATGTCTATTTACAGAAGAGTTTCCAAAGAGAACAAGAAAACAGTGAAGAAAAGGAAAAAAATACAACTAGTTTGAAGTGATATATCAGAGATGAATTTACTATTTAGGTAACCTATACGCTTTTATATTGTTATATTTATATTTCCCATTTCTCTCATTTTTTCTTTGTCACAATCTTGTTTGTTTTGTTTTAATGTAGTTTTTTTTTTCCCCAGCATGCAACACTTTGGTCAGCTGTCCTATATGTAAATGATGCCTTGGCCACTGCTAGCTTTACATGACCCAGAAGTAAAGATAACTGCAGAAATTATTTCTTTCTACACTTTCCAAGTAATCCTACATTAGTTTGTAAGAAAAAAGATACACTGAAAAGTGAGTTGGGAGTGAAGGCAGAAAAGGATAAAGACAGAGAAAGAAAGACCTAAACTGCTGAAAGCAACTTAACTTTCTTAGCCATTGTACAGGAATTTAATCCAAACTGAAAGGATCACTGGCTATTCAAGATATAACAACTCATGAACTACAAAGGATACTGTTGAATATGATCAGAAACACAGAATATCCATTGATTATTGCTTTTTTTTTCCACTCAGAATGATGTTCAAAACCATTGAACTACTTTCTAATTTGCTCTTTTCCCCCTGTACTTGGTTTCATTTTCATTTGCTGTCATGCTGAGATCTATTTAGGGTATTTAGATAAAGTTAAAACTGGATCCTATTGAAGGTAATTTTTTTTTGTGCAAATAAATCATACAGAGAAAACCCCCACTTTATTATTGTTACCATTATAAAAGGAAGAAAGATTACTTTTAAAAAATGTATTTTTCTCTTACACACAAAATGTGATTCATATTGGGAAATCAGACTTTTGTAACCAAAATCCCCAAATCAACTGTGTAAGTACTAGTAAACTAATTGCACTAAATTTAGATTATTTCATAAGCTACTGCAGGTTTTCAGAACTGTTATCATCATTACAGGCTAATTATATGTAATGTATCACCATTTTTGCAAAACTGAGTTTGTCTCTGAGTTCTTTCCCTTTCCAAAACTTCTGCTTATGCAAGTGTTGTTAATTCACATTTCTAACTCATCCAGTAAGACTGGCTATAGCATCTCGGTGAAATTTGATGGAGTAATGGATTTATGTAAATGGCAGGTGGGTATATAACCTGGGTGGCTGTACCTACTCAGGATTCAGAACTCTGTTTGCATGACTGTCTTGATAATCTGTCCTGGGAAGGAAAATGGTGTGTTTACACTGTTGGCTGCAAACACCCTGTGTAGCTGTGAACATCAAGTGGGAAATTGGTCTAAATGTGACTCCAACCTGTCACAGTTGAACTATTTCTATTCTTGAGCTAACTTCTTTACAGCTTGCCTGGGCAAAATGTCCAAGGTAGACATAAACAAATGAAAACCAGCAATGTCTTAATGCATCCCTGTGTGGCTAATGAAGGATCTCACTGACTTGAGAGCAGTTTTATGCCTGAGTTTTGTGTGGAGGAGGTGAGAGTGACTCCACCCTGGGAAATTTCACCAGTGCAATTCACTGGAGCAGCTCCACTCAGCCCACATAGACACATCTTGCAAAACTTTGTTAATTAGCCCAGGCTTCATAGCACAGTTCCTAGCATGGCATAATGAGAAGGACCGCTGGACAACAGGTATGTGATGCGAATCACTGTGTCACGTCCCCAAGCATGGAAAACTATGAACAATGTGGAAATATAAGATGAAAAGAAAGAGTACTACAAGGGAAATGCATTTGTATTCTGAAAGCACAGTCAGGATGCAGGAAGGCAGAGTAGATCAGAAAATGACCATGCAGAAGAAAAGCATCACTCAAGGAAAATGGAAGTGAGCATATTGTCATGATGGAGCTAGAGAGACAGCTCTCTCAGGGGCTGTATGGAATATGCTTGTGAACGAGCAGGAAGCATAAAAATGCAATGCCATGGAAAAGAACTTAGATGACAAGTGAAGAGACAGTGACAGGACTGAAAGTAACTGTAGACTGAAAGAGAAGAAATTATAAAGAAAAAGAAAGATATTATAAGAAAGAGTAGAACTTCTCTCAGCCATTACACAAACTCTTTGCCTAAGATCACAGGTCCTGGACATATGATGAAATCATTTTATGGCAGGCCTTTCTCTGGAATCTGAAACACAGTATTTGTCTCATTGAAAGGGCAGCAGGTGAAGCACTGCAATGCTGATCCTTGGTTGCTGAAATGTCTCATTCAAGCCATAAGCAGCTACACATAATTAGAGGTAACTGAGACTGCTCTAATCTGTGACCAAGGAGCGTTCAGTCTATTGCTACGTCTCCACTTTCTCTTGAGCTGCTCTACATACAGCTCTTTTTTTGGCATAGTTATGTTCCTCAGTGAGCATAAGATGATCTCTAAAAGAGAAAATTGGAACTGCTGTTTAAGGAAATTAGGTTAAAGCAGAAAACTCAGAAATGCCTTTTCTTCTCATCATTCAGACACCAGCAAGGTCTTCATGGTAGAAAAGGTGGAATTAATTTGCAAAATGTCTTTGCAATTACTTATGGAATGGTAAAATGTTACTGGTGCCAGAACTCTTCAGTAGAAATTTTGAAGAACAGACGTGTTAAAATAATTTCACTCATATGTTATACACACACACATATGTATGAGAATGACAAACAGTATTTTATGAGAATAAGTAAAAGGAGAGCAAAGAAAAATCTGGTAAGATCAGGACTCTCTATAAGATCTGAAACCCCCAGAGTTTTGTGCTTACTGACTGCAAGGCACTGAGGGGAGGATATAACGTGGAGCACTGCTAAACCTCCTCACAATCTAGAAGTTTCCATAGCTAGAGCATGGAAAAGATTGGTTGGATCACATTGCTGTTAAAGCAGCACTGGTGATACAGCTTTGCCTGTATCCAAATTCATTCTCTGAAGACTATGCTGGTGTGTCCATATAAATCATGTCATGGGTGTCATCGAATAGAACAGGAACTGGGCTCCAAGTTATGTTGTAGCTGGGGACAATAAGCACATATGTTAAATGGAGGAGGTTCGTTCCTGCCTGGCCAACAATCATTCATCCAGCAAGAAAACGGGGGGGTAGGGGGGGGAAGTCTGAAGAGGGTGCAATTTCTTGATTTCTCTGTAACAAGAAATTGTTCTCAGCAGATTCTGAAACACATTACAGGAATTCTCAAAGTTAAAGACTGTCATTTCCACCATCTACCTGTGAAGAAGACAGATAATTGGACTTCTTAGTGAATGAGGAAAGAGCCTTCCACTGCCATTTTAGGGTATCTGCACAACAGAGGTGTCCTTTGCCCTAACATCAGACACTGAAAAATGTATTGCTTAAATTCTTATTGAACAGAGCTGTCTGCAGATATAGGTACAAGCTCAGTGACAGCTTCCCTCGTGAGAATAGTGCTCTGAAAAAGTATGAGAGTTGACCAGGAGTAAGCAATCCATTTTCCAATAGTGTTGGTCAACAGAAAGTGTCCTCACCCATAGTAAAGGTGAAGAAATGATGGATTCTAATACAGGAATGGCTTGTTTAGGTTTTCACATCATCCCTGGGAACACAGGCAGTGTGAACTTATGGAACTGTAAACCTACAGCTGAATCTCAGACACTAAAAAAAGTGGTGCTGATAGAAAATAAAAAGCATCAGCTGCCAGAACATGATTAGAATTGTGTGAAGTTCTCTTTGTTCATTTTTTTCTTTAGTACTTTAAATCACAGTACTTAGTATTAAAATGTATCAGTTCAGGCAGCTATTAATATCCTTTGAGATTTTGAAGCAATTACATTTAAAAAAGGAATTTCAGAAGTTGTACAAACAGGAATGATGCTTTAAAGAAATTAAACAAAGACCTTAATTTCAAACCCAGTCATATGGCTGAGAACAGGAATAAACCTTTGCTAAATAAAGTCCTAGTGACATGAAGAAGTAATAATCTGACATTTTATTGCATGAATTACATATTTCTTTCTAAGTACTAAATACTTGTCTAGTGTTCATTTGCTGTCACATTTAGAACTGTAAGTTCTACCAGAAAAATGGAGTGTGTTCAATGAGATGCATTACTTACTATGTATCTGGGACAACAGTACCAGGGACTATCATGGACCGTGGTCCTAACACAGACTGTGGCCATACCATGTTAGATTCCTTTCAGTAATTTCATTATAATAAATAATGACAATAAACATTTGTAATTCTAAATGATGCTGAGAACAGTCTTAGTCCCTTTTTTTGGTCAGGTATTTTTCCATAGCAGTCCACAATGAGAAAGTGTTTCACTGTGAGTGAAACTGTGCAAGTTTTTTACTTTCATACCCTAGATAAAAATTGAATCCTATTAAGTTCTGTTCCATTCTTTCCTTAGAAATTCTTACCTTATATGAAACTTTCTTGGGTTCAGATTTTGTTACAACTCCCGATTTAAAACATTGCCCATGTTTGTGCATTTAGCCAGAATCTTCAAGGAGGTTTGGGTGAAGCATTGAGCTTACATTACATGCAGAGGGAAAAAGTGGCTGAATGCTTGGCTTGGCATTACAAAATGGTGATTTTACAGCACAACGACAGCTTGGCAGATACCACAATTCTTTTCCCATCAATATTTATCTCATTTTTTATGAGACTTCTCATCAATTGTATTTTCCCAGTGATTATATCTGTGCTTGAGAATCCTCTAGGTCTTACTTAATTTGACATTATAGTCTGCAGCAAAACACAAGTGTAGAGATCTGATGAAGTAAATGAGGCAAATGGTGAGGATCATGAGGCAAAAAGACACTAAGAACATCAACATTTATATCCCATGCACATACAGTTTCCTGACCTTAATCCTTAAAGAATGATTTCACTTTTTGAAATGTTACAGCAATTCTTTAGTTTGTATTTCAGGAAGCTCATGCAAAATTGAGGAGAAGCAGATGGAGGATCATTCTAGGTAACCTCTGTGTACAGTCAGAACCAAAATAGCTCCAATATTAAAAACTACTCAGAATAAGTAGTTGAAACCACTGTTATGAAATGACTGACTTTCAAGAAAAGAGTTAGCCAGCCATATACAATTTCTAATGTTAAAAACATGAAATTAAACAAAGAAGTTAATCTGAATTTGTTTTCTCAACTCAAACTGTAATGCAGCATCAAAAGAACAGTGTGGCAATCATTTAACTTTGTGGATGAGTTGTATACCTTGGATTCTACTGTTTAAAGTTTAAATTTGAGTGAAAAATATTTTTCTGAATTTATTGAACAAGGAACTGGATTTTTAAAAAGTATTCTTTGTGGTTATCAAAGTTTTCACTTGTTTGAAAGCAAATCCCTTTAAAATTGTCTAGACTATTTCTTACTTTTTTGGTAAGAGAAGATTCTAGGTTTTAAATTTTACCTTTTATTAGAGGACATTTTCAAAATTTTTGAGGCTACTGAACGAATGCTTTCTCAGCCAGAACTATGAATTACCATAGTGTTTCACTTCTGACTATAGAGGAACAGAAATAAGAGCCTCAAAGTTTTCTGCCTAAGTGGTCTGATTCTTCTCTCAGTTACTGGTGTATATCTCCTGAATTTCCCAATTTAGAACCTGATCTCGCATAACTGAATTCAATGATAGATTTGCTGTTGACTTCTGAGAGGTGTGTTGATGTCTTTAATGAAAAGTAAACCACAAATCGTTCTCTTTCTGAGCTGAGCTAGGCAGGAGTGCAAGCTGAAATTACAGCTTCAGTGGAGTCATATTCCCAGTCCTGTAAGAAGAGAAAAAGGTGACCAGGAAAGTGAGAGCAGCTGTAATCACCAACCTCTATATTTAAAGACATCGGGGTGGGGGAAAAAAAAAAATTAAAATGAACGAGTTATCTTTGTCTGTAATAATAATACATGTGAACAAAAACCTTTTCACATGCTCTGCATTTCACTTCTGAGCAGGTAGAACTGAGAACCCTGCAGCACTATCCCAGGATAGCTGTACGTACTCTGGTGATATTAAGACAATACTTCGGGTGTTTCTGAACGTTTACTGTCAAGCCTCTTTAGATTTACACGATGTAGTGTCAGCTTTTCCACTCCGTAGTATCACATACTTTGTCCCAGCAGCCTCTGAAGACAAGTGTTGAAATTGCTTGTGCATGGGCTCGAACAACAGGATCGGAGCTCTCGAGGCAGCAGGAAACTGCCCTAGAACGAGGCGTAAAATGAGAGTTAATGACACTTGCATTGTGAAATACCCTTTGGGTATTTGCTTGTTGCTCTGGGGTATTTCACAATGCAATTTCCAAGAACAAAAGCCTACTGGAAGATAAGGAAAATGCACTAATTTTGATACCTATATAGGTACAGACTTCCCTCTGAATATACCTGTATGGGTGTGCTTGCTTTTTTTCTCTGCAAAGGTATAGTCATGACGACTTTCTCAGTGGGATGAGCTATCTGTTCCAGTATATCCTAGGAAAGGCAAACTGTAAGTGGTACTTACAGAAAACTTGAATTGTACTCTCGTATCATTAATAAAGTTTTGAACTTCAATGGAACTTTCAGGTGGGAGTTTATATAAATTATATTTATTATAATTAGTAATAAATCTGATAATAAAAAAGGTTTAGTTTTATAGATAGATTTTTTTAGATTTATTATTTAATAATAAATCTAGTTTATCCTTTAGTCCAGTCACAACTCAACTAACTCCTAGCACTCTACAGGTTTTAATTCAGTACAAACCAAGTGAGGGTGAAGTTGTGTTGTAAGGCAACCACCTAACATCACTGGGTTTGCAATAGAGACATGTCCTTCCTGGTGAACTAGAAATAATTCATGACTTCTGCACACAGTGTTAGGAATTTCAAAGTTCAAGCATATACTTAAGTGTGGAAGTCGACATGCCTTATGTGGGGTGGAAAAACTCCTGTCAGAAATGGACTAGTAAAGAGAATGAAGAAAACAGCCTAAATGCTGTAAAATCAGAAGTTTTTAATGTTGTTTAAACATGTTTCAAAATTTTTTGTAGTTTTTGCAAAGTCACAGTTTCTTCTTCCCAAAAACCCCTTTGAAAACTGTTATCTCAACTCAAGAATGTGTTGGGAAGATATCCGGAAGTCTTCTTATTGGCCTTTTTTAACCCTTTCCTATTGGATGTTAACCCTTACTTGTTATTGGTGGATTCTGTAAACTTTCAGGGATTTCTGTTGGTGTTTTTCTGATCTCCCTGAAGCCTATAAATGACCCTTCCCCACAATAAATCTCTCTCTTGCTCGCCTCTCTCCTCTGGTCTGTGTGGGTCCTTGCTGGGCTCCCTGGGGCCAGGCGGAAGGGGGGCAGGGGGGGAGCATTCACCCACCAGGCAATGAGCTGATAACTCAAACCTGTGGTGCCCCTTTATTTCAAACCACCGCCACACTTAAGAGCGTTAGAAGCCTGGCAGATAAGGTCAAAGATGGAATTTGTTTTTTGGATTAAATGACCAAGAAGTTTTCTTTGCTTGAAAGAAGGTTGAACTGTTGTAGAAGAGTAAATGGGCAATCTCTGTTGCAGATTTCACATTAACCTTTAATAAAAGGGAAAAAAATCAGCCAATAGTCCTGCATTTCTGCTTTCCTTTATACATTATATCACTCTGAGAAAAGATACAGTGAATGAAAATTAAGACTGCAATATTAACTACAGGGGAAAAAATGGAATTAAGATTACCTGTATTTGAAGTTATCCCTCCCCTGTGTATGTTAATTATTCTACAGTCTAATTACATGATCATATATTAATTTTTTCTCTAGACTCCAGACTCAGTCATGCACAGAATGGATGGTGCTTGCTGCCTAAGGATTTTTCAACATTTGGTTCAGTGTGCAGCCTCAGGCCCCTCATAGATTCAAACCACATTCTGAAAACAAATTTTTTTCATTCCCACATGGACTTTTCTACTTACATTAAAATATTTAACTCCCTAACCAATATTAATTATTAGTTCCTATCACTTTTGTGAGTTAAATGGCCTTATAGCTTCCTATTTACAAAGAGCCACAACAACTTCTGCCTGTGGCAAGAGTACAGAAAATGTCAGCCAACATGGTTAAAGTCAGGTGATGTCATGAGTTGCTAATCAGAGGACCTAGTGATAGAAAACATCAACACATTTGTAAGTGAAATTGTGTTCTGTACTCTCTAATATTTTTTCTGTGTTTTTTATAGTTACTTCTAGCACTCTAGGTTATATCAGTAGTAAGAACACTTTAGCCTAGAATTTCAAGAGCAATTATATAGTGCCTTCTTAAAAAGTACTGGAGTAATAGGATCAATGCCTAAAGCTGCTATAGCTTGTTTATTTGTGAGCTGTGATCTTACAAACAGAACAGGGTCATTTTAGGCAAATACTTCAGAGTAACTTCAGGAGACGTTTCCAAGGAAATTTTAAATGCCACAGGAGCATGCTCATTCTTCAGTGAGTACTGCATAAAGCTATATGGTGTGTGTGTATATATATATATATACTTTACAATATGCTGAGTTTCTCTACCTTGCTGTGAATTTTCCGAGAGATAAAATGATCATAACGTGACTTTCGTATTGGGCTTGAGGTGACATCTCTGTACAGATCACCAAGACCCCAAATTACTGTGCCACAAACTGTGCCATGTTACAACAAACTAATTAATTTTAATTATTCAAAATAAATAAAAATGTATTCAGCTATCTAGCACATTTCGCCAAATAGGAAGCCATTTTTCTGTATTATTATAATTTAAGGAGTGTGTTATTGTAGGTGTGAAGGGACACACTGCTGCATGCTGGAGCTGACAGTAGTGATCATAGCTGGTGATCACAGCTTTGTTTTTCAGAAGCAGCATATATCGAAAACAATTCAGAATAAAGATCACAAGCCCCCGTGTTTGAATAGACACTTCCAAAAGTGAGTGTGTGTACAAGAGCTGGTGCAAGCGGGTAGGTGTTGGTTGTATTCCACGTGTGACACTCACTCTTCCTGTGTCTGTTACTGTTACTTCTGCATTTCCATCACCTAGATGAGGATAATATTATTACACGAAGCTTCTGTGAAACTTAATATAAAGAAAATGCTTCGAAATGGCAGAGGGAAAGGTATTATATAAATATCATAAATACTGAAAACTGTGAGACGCTGCTGACGGTTGCACACTGACTCCTGGGTAAGAATTAAGAGCTTGTTCCTTTTCCTTGTATTGTTTATATTTCTCACAGTATGTATGAGACATACGTTTTACCCATGGAGGATCTTGGGGTTTTATTTATTAAAAGACATTAAATTTCTTTGTTTTAAAGGAATGTTGCGTGTATTTACCTGCATGGAAATTTATTATTCTACTCAGGTGCCTAAAGCCTTTGGTAATTGAAGCTGTAGTGTAAAATTTATAGTGTTATTTGTAAAGCAGCTTACTTGTAAGTAAACTAAAAAATTCAAGTATTCTCTGCCTTGAATCTAGAGCAAACAAAATTTAGGTTTTCTGGATTCTAAACCAAAATCTACCTCCTAGAGTCTTACTGTAAATCTCACTTACCTTATTAATAACACTGGCCTGAATTAGTAGGATAAAGGCAGCTGTAAAGCTTATCTCCTGCTCCACAATTGTTAAGTTGTAAAATCAGGACACTTCGGTTAAGATTAATGTTACTTAAATGCCCACTCCAGTTAATTGCCAGAAGCATTCTGGGATATATCAGGACAATAGAACAACCACTGTAAATAGTTTTAGCAAAATATTGTTTAAAGATAAGAAATATGTGCTGTTCAGTTTATGCCTGGTTTGATCTGTACCAGGTTAGAACAACAAGAAATTTATGCCCTGGACACCTGTGCCCAATGTTTGTGTGTTGCAGTTGCATAATACAAAGCATATACGCACTCACAGCTTGCAGGAGTCGTGATTAACTCCCTACATTGGAAAAACCTACAATTCCTATGACATCCTAATGATACAGATGGTCTTGTGGTTGATGAGTTAAAACAAAAGGATTTGAAAATTATAAGATGAAATTAAAAATATCTGAACTGCCCCTGCAGCCCCCCCCTTCCAAGAGAGAAGATATGATTTTTTGACTTTTTTTTACATCTGATTTTTTGACTAAAATTATTTCTAAGGCAAATTCTTTGGTATCAAGGATAACTTGAGAAATTTACGGCCTCCTGTACCTTTGTTTCCTTTTTGGAAAGGTATATTTAACTCCAAAAACGGAAATGGTGGCTTTGAACTGCCCTTATCGAGAAACATATGAGAGTCATTTCAAGATGAGACGTAAACAAAGGTTGGAGCATGCAATTAGGGAAGCTGTTTTCTGGCAGCTGCTGTAATACAGCTCCTGTGCACGATTTAGCTACTTAAAGAGTATTATTGGCTGAGCAGGACCAGCTTTATCCACACTTAAGTCTCTGGATCAGTCTGAACGTGAGTCAGAGCTTTGTGCTTAGAACATTAAAGCAATCCACTACACAGCATGTACCAAACTGTAAGGAGCTGTGTGCTCTTTTAATGTTATTCCAGCTCTATGTTAACGCAGGAATTCCTAGACACGTGATTTTGGTGAGTATTTCATTACCATATGACAGACTAATAGCACGATCTTAGGTGCTGAATATCTAATCCCATAGGAGGATTTGATAATGCAGATGTCAATGACCTGGCAGAGTATTTATGTTAATGGTTTCCAATAATGGATCAGGGCTCAAGTTTCCTGTGTGTGCCAAAGGCTCTCTGTATATTACTGCACAGCAAACAAGTCTGCTGCTTTCTTGATCTGTACACGTCTGATCCTGAGTGTGCAGCTTTTATCTGGAAACCAAAGAGTTCTAATTGCTGTGACAATGGAATACCACAAATACAACATTTCAAAAATGGCTCTTTTTTTTTAAAAAAAAAAAAAAAAGGAAAGCAATAATTTAACTGCCCCCAAACAGGATGTTCCCTATCCAGGAAAGCCCAGATGACATTTTAAGTGACCAACAGTTAAGCATTTTTGATTCACATACTATTTGATATGCTACAATTCATGACTACTATGTTTGAATCAATTATATCTACTGAAACAACACCATCAAAACCATATCTGTTTCAAAACATGCCTTTTTGGGGCAGCTCCTGTGTTTTGTTTAAGTATTATAAAATATGTATAAATGCAGCTGGGTTTTGGTCTTCCAAGCAATTATATTTTGTGTGACTCATTGTACCTGAACTGATTTATCACAGGTTCACTTACCTGAAGTTTTTCAAAGAAGCTTCCGGACTACTAAATCCTATTTTTCTAGTACACCAAGGGACCAGGCTTTTGAAGGTGTTCTTGAATTTGATTTTTCTGTTACTATACAAAGGTATCACAGAAGAAAAATCGGTATATAACAGAAAAATCTAGAAACAGGGACCTTTCCTTTGTTATGAAAACTGAGGTTCATGATTGAACTCATCAGCTGAACAGGAAAAGATGAGATACGAACAAGTGGAAAATAGGAAAGACCAAAATGGATTTCAAAAAGCAGGGATATGCACCCAGAAGGCATTGCTGCAACCACAACTGAGTGCAGAACTAATGTAGGCTGTTAGCAGATTTGCAAAACGTGTGTGCAAATCCTATTTTTGGATTAAATGAGTCATGTTAACTATACACAAGCCAAGTAACTCTCTGAGTACAACAGAAATAACTTAAATGCAAGCATATCCTTCAAAGAATGTTGGGGGCAGCCATTATTATTTTTAATTTTTTTAAATGGGAAAATGACCCATTGGTAGAACTGGCACAAGACACAAGCAGTTGCTTGGGGAGGCTGTTGACAGGAGGTTATAGACCCGTATTTGCCTATGTCCATATATAGCTGGGCCAGGCTTGCTACCAACCAGCTCAGTGAGTGCCACAGCAATTCAGAATTTAAACTGCCATCATCTTCCTCCACCAGAAAGGAAAGAATGAGGCCACACTGCCCAAATAATATTAGTCAGGAGAACACAACTGTCTCCCACTGGGGAGGTTCAGTGGACTCTGTCAGGAACCAGCCTCCTGTCCTTCACATGAGGAGCTGCTCCCTGTGTCAGCCCTTTTCCCTTTCTACACTGAACTTGAAATTACATAAGAGGTGAAGGAAGTTGCAACTGGAGGTTACGTTTCTTCCTCTTTCCAGTAGACCCAAAAACTTACATAGGTTGTGGCTGGAGATTAGTAGTTAAGGTGCTTATAACAGATCTACAATTACATTTTGATTCAAACATCCCCCCTTGTCTCTTGGGCATAACAATAATTCATCATGTTTCAAATGCTTTGATATTCTACATTTACAAATGTATCCTCAGACATTATCCTGCTATAGAGAAAAACTGGAGGCAAGATAAGCAGGTGTGTATTGGGGTGGTCAGCGTGGGATTTTGTGGCTAAACTGATGGAGGATAAGAAACCATCAGCTTCTCTTCTCAGAAAGACAGATCTATTGAAATCTGGATCTATTTTCTTAAGCATATAACTGGCCCAGTTTTAAACTCTTTATTTCAGACACAGCAGACTAACAGGATTGACTTAGCTTTGTGCTAACAGTCCGACATAAACCAACATGAACCCCGTCAGAATTAACTTTAAGACTTCCTGGCAACAAGAAGTTGCATTTTCCTTACTGAGGGAGATGTTGGACTTTGCTGCAGTCAGAAGTGATCACAAGTCCTCAGTCTCTCAATTTCCTAAACTTACGCCTAATTACTGAAATTAGGGGTAAGTTTTTATATATAATAATATATTTTAATTCACGGTGACTAATTCTCATTCCACAACTAATACAGCCCTGAAGGGTTGCAGAGAAAGAGTTACTGAAGTGGTGCAGAATTTGAAGAAGGCAAGGCAAGTGTAAGAACTGGGGCAAGTAAGGGCAAGTGGCTTCTTCGTAGTTACAGTGGGGAATAGATGACTATAGGGCTATAATAATCCCAGCATAATGGAGTGTTCCTGGAGTGTTTGGGTGGGTCCTGGTATGGAGCTGTAGCTACAGGTAGGATTGCTAAGAGTACCTTTGGAGAAGGTACAGCAGAGAATGGGCTATGAAGTATGATAAGAGTCAAAACTGGTGTTAGGGGTTGGACTGTAATATTCAGAAGTTTAACACTGTTTAGTGTTAAACATCAGATAAACAGTAAGATAAGGGAGGAAGGCATTGCTGGCAGATATTGTCTTATACTTTGCTTCAGGAGAGGATCATTTTCTCTGATAGGGTATTAGGAATAAAGATAAGTATGAAGTACAGGCTAAAGAAACTAGGATTTACAAAACCTGCTGCAAAGCATCTGTGAGCCCAACTCCTAATGTTACCAGCTCTCCTTATTGTGCATGCTTTATGGTAGCTCATCATTCTGTCTCCAGGCATAATCCTGGTTTGAACCCTGCTCTTTTCATTGTAACTCAGTCCTTCTGAGGATTGTATTGGACCACCACATACAGAACCCACTACACTTCCAGAAGCCACAACAGTACACTAGTTGTCTTTTTTTTTTTTTCCTGTGAATTAGAGTTGAACAATTAAATAGTATCCTTAGTCAGGTATTTGCCAGGATATGCTAGAAGTTTCCAACAAAAATAAATACTGTTTGTTGCCAATGCTGCCACCTCCACATGCCTAACCATGTTTTTAGGTTGAAGAGGAAGCTGTTTGTTCCTTCAACAGGATTCACAGGCTATTTTAATAAGAGTAGAGGTGATGTGTTGTAGGCAAAATTTTAGTAATTACAGTCTCTCTTATATCCCCTGCTGAAGCTGTTCACTTTCCAGCAGAGCATTTTTGAGTCTTGTCTTCAGAGACCACAAGGGTGTTATATTTTACAGTTCTGAATTACTATTGTGATTTGTGATAAAATACACCCTGTGTATTGGAGATTTATATAAGTGAACTGTACCATTCCGAAGCTGTTTGCTTTGTGGTAAAAGTTTAAAGCTCCAGCAGCTTGACCAGCAAGATGCTTTATCCTCTCACTATTGCTTTGTGATTGAAACTCAGTTATATAAACAATCAAGTCTCTCATTTTTTTAAGCATTTTCTAGCCTGGGATAGAATGTGAGAGTAAAAACAAGAAATATATGGATGCTACCGTTATATTTTCAAGCTAAAATGGATAGAAGATGGAATAATGAATTACTGGAAAACATATTTTTTTCATGAAACAGAAAAATCAGGCAAAAAAAAAAATAGTGAATAGGATTAGACAGCTTTGTATGTTTCATATACAAAAGTTATAATTTTCAGATAGAGTTTTCTCTGCCCAAACTCTATTTGGGCATATTACATGGTTGGTAATTTTGTATTTTGCAAAGTATTACAACCAGCAGAATTCATAAGCAGAACTTAGCATTGGTTCTTAAACCCCACTCTGGTTAAGAAAATCACCTGTACACATTTGCTAACTGGTGGCTGAAATTTGAAGTCCCCTAAGTAATACCAAGACACAGTACTCTACAATACACATCATTAAAAAGCACTTTTACACTTCTGAAACCCAAGAAATCAACTATGCAAAATCCAAACATGGGAAGAATTAAAGCACTTAGAGATATCTGAACACTCGAGAGAAAACACCTGCAAGAGATTCATGTGGCCTGCAATCAGAACATCAGTCAAGGACTCATTCTGTCACAACATTTACTGTCAAAAAGATAGTGAGTGTTCACCTATAGCTAACAGCTAGACAGCACTGGAATATATGAGGAACAATTCTCTTATATGAGAATTGAGTACAGTAACTTTATTTTGCACACAGCAAAGGATTGCAACAGATCAGCAGTTTAAATGGGGTTCAAAATGTATGCTAAAAATACCAACCAGGTGCTGCGCAACAGAACAGCAATTTTGTTCATTGTCTTGCCCCCGCTAGTCCTTGGTTCAGCTGTGAGATACATTCACACTGGTTTAGCCTATACCTACAAATTCTTTGCATTTAATTCCCTAGTTTCAGAATCTTCTGAAAAGAAAGAAAAAAAAATCCTTCCCTAAAATGTCTGTTTAGTTCTTTTTAGGTGACACCTGATCACTTCCCAGTGGGATCCAAGAAGAGCATGTGCAGTGATCCTGCTTCTAGATTCCTCACCTTTAGAGGACTTCTGTAACAAACACAGAACATTATATATTTCATTTAAAGATATAAGACTATTATTTTTAGCCATAGAAACTTATTACTTAGGCACGTGCTGAATCATATTATTCCAACATGATTCACAATAGCACCACATTTACACACCCACAACTTGAGAGTTTTGAAAAGGAAAAGGCAAAAAATTAGTATTTTCCATGTAATTCCTCTGACCCTCACACGAGGTTTGAAGAACCATTATTTGTT
This sequence comes from Oxyruncus cristatus, assembly GCA_013399855.1. NCBI lineage: Eukaryota > Metazoa > Chordata > Aves > Passeriformes > Cotingidae > Oxyruncus > Oxyruncus cristatus. The sequence goes on from VXAY01001095.1 coordinate 19,903, forward strand.
CTCCACTGACATGACCCCCCACCTCTACACTTACATCACAGCTGCCAAAATTTCAAGGTGACTAAAGTGATGGGCAGAGGAAAGGGAAAATTATTTGTTATTGACAGCTAGCGAAGAACTAGAGACCAGACTACAGTAAAATCTGTGTGTGGAGAGAAGACATACATTATGTTTCTGGACAGCTAAATAATTGTCTGAAGGCAACAGCCACATTGCACACTTGTTGTGGTAGTCAGTGACTTCTCAATACCTAATCTATGGTTTGCAATTAGACTATTGAAAGAAATATGTTGTCATTTTTATTGTAATGACAAACATCAGGTATAAGAGAAGCATCAGGGCTGTGGGTAGTCTGTGTTGTGTGTCAGTAACTGCACTCTGGTAGTCCTGAAAGGGTCTTACACTCTTCTGCTCCTGAAGAATTTATGAATTTGACCTCAGGAAGACAGACCACACACTCTTCATCCTGTATTACTGAAAGCAGGAGGGCATTCAGGAAGACAAAGTACTACCACAGCAATACTGCAGTCCTTGTGCCAGGCTGCCAGCAGTACTGGGGTTGTCAGCAGAGCCATCAGTGGAACCGAAGAGAAACATTAAAAAGGATGCATAAGAAACCTTTAAAGAGCTGACATCTGGATACAGTTGCTTGAAAAAACTCACCGCTGTGACTGACATCTGCAATGACGACCTGCCAAAAGCCACCTATTAAGCAGCAAGGCTTGGCAGCTCTGCTGCTCACTGGACATCCAAGGATGTCAGATAATCACAGGGTCCCATTTGTCAGAGGAGGAGCCCACGGCGCTGGCTCTGCTGTGCCAAGGTTGATGCCATGGCACGGCACATGCCAGCCTGCTTCCCGCTGGGCCAGGGCAGGATGGGGGAGACAGTTGTGGCCAGGGATGGAGGTGGCCCCAAGCTGGCAGCAGCAGGACACCCAATGCCCAAAGCTGCTCCTCATCTCAGTTTTGTACTTTCCCCTCGCCTCATTTTCCTTCTCCTGACAGCAGCAGTGCAGCACCAGCCGCAGTTCCCGGCCTTGTGATGAAGCAAAATTCCAGTAGCCTGAAGCTCTCTCTGTGAAGATTGCAAAGTGCTCAGAGATGATGATAATGGCTGCAACAAAGAGCTACAGGAGAAAAATAAACCAGGTTCCATCATTCAAGACTTTATTTCGTGTACACTGACATGGCAGTTTGCTTCACAGTTTGCTGACACTTGTCCTATTTGTGTACACTGATGTTGGGCTACTCACATAGTTCACTAGGCATGGCAAAACTAGAGCCTGGTTTAAAAATGCCCCTTAGAAAATATAGTTGAATATATGTTTTACTATCTTTCTGTACTATTAAAGCTTTTAAGAGGCAGTGGTACTAATTCTTCAGCTTCAACGTGATTTTTTTACCTATCACTAGAAGCAAGATGATAGGGTCAGACATTTTCAGAGAAGAAATAAACATATATTTTCAGAGTTCTATAGTAAATTGATTAATATTGCTGATTTCCATCTAAAAAATAGGTTTCGTTTACTCTGGTTAACAAACTAAGCAAGAAGCTTCTGCTGTCACATGAAATAATTGCTTGAACAAAAAAAAAATTGCTTTATCTGAATTTTGTTTTGAATGGTGAATGTAAAAGGTGAGTTGATTATATGAGGGTCATTATATTGGTTTGTAGAGAGCAACTTGATCCACTTCCTGATAGGTGCACAAGTTGCTAAAATTTATGTTTGAAGATTTTATGTAACTATGGGGAAAGGTAATACATATAACAGTACATGGCAGATTTATTACCTTATATTACCTTACATTCCCTTCAATTCCCCAAGTTTGAAAGTTAAAAGTCTAGAAGTTACTTGAACACAGGACTAAATGATCCACAAAGAAATTGCACTTATATCAGAATGTATAGTTCCCCTTATACAGAGCTGAAAGTCAAAGCAGTGCAGCAAACAGGAGGGATGCTTCCTGTTGGCATTTATTACAGTGCTATCAAGCCCCATTAATCCTAGGAAGCACTTTGGCATCTTTACCAAACATGTCACCAAGAAATGAGGTGATAGAGAAACAGCAGAAACTGTTAACATTGAGATATGCCCAGAACAAGAGGCAGACAACAGAGGGGTGTGACACAAACTGTAGTTTGAATGAACATCAGTTCAGAATTCGCAAGGATTTTATGGAAAGGGTCTCAAAGTACTTCATGGCCTAGAACAGTCCTACAGGTACCCTTCTGCTCAAAATACTTAAAACAATATTCTCTTCTGGCATAATTTATTTATGTAAATCAGTTTCCTTGCATTCATAACCCTTCTTGGCACTGATCTTCTATTCCTCTCTTTTTCTAATGTTTTTTTGTGGGCTTGCACTTCCTATTTTTCCCTGCCCTCGGTACCCTGCAAGTTCCTCATTCCCTGAAAAGCCATTTTCTGTACAGCTGTGCTTTCCAGCCTTGTCTTCCACAGCTTGATGGTTCCTGGCATTCACTGCACGGCTTGAGACTTCACTGTGCAATATTTGCCCAACTATTTATTCTCTTCTCTCAGGCTTTTTTCCTTTTTTTTTTTTTTTAGTTAAGAGAAACACCTCGGCTCTAAGATGAGAAATGACTGTGATTTTATCAACTTTTCTCATCCCACAATGTTTCTTCCTGTGATTTAAATCTCCTTCAAACAATATTTCTCCCCTATTTCCAGAATGGTGTATATGATTTTGTTTACCCTAAAGGATTCTTCACCATCCCCACTTCTTCCTACCCTTAAATGCTTAGGATTCATTACGAGAGTCTTGAACAATTTTTCTTGAAGCCAACAGGAACTGTCACCTCAAATAAAAATCGAATCTTGAAATAAATCCTGAATATTCGAGTACATATTCTTTAGAGAAATATGACAATTAGGTCACCGTGCCTACCCACCCCCCAAATAAGGACAAGAAATTTGGTCATTATCTAGAAACCTAAAATATAGCCCAAATTGCAAAGTATTTATCATCCAGGTAGTTTCATTGCACACAAAATGAAAAAAAAACAACCACGCAAAACCACAGAAACAAGAGCATGAAAACTGTAAGGGCATGTTTTGAACCTTTTTAACTGCTACTAAAACACAACAGTTAAAACAGAACAAAATTGGAAAAAGCAGAGGAGCAGAGATGACAAAATTTTGCCTCTATTATTCAACTGACAAAGTTTTATCTGGTAGAACCAAGAGCAGACAATTCTGAGGATGGCAAAGGTGTGCTGTAGTCATAATGAATTAAACAGGATGTGTAGTTATGCATCCAGTAGGGATTTAAAAAAAAGAACAAACTAATACACTTTACAGGTATTTCAGAAGAGAGAACCATTAAAAAGTTCAATTCAGTCTCTGAGCTGGTGTGACAGGGATGGTGAAGTATGCTCACCATGAATAAAAATAGAAAACTTATAAGTATATAAATGAATCAAGAGCCTCTTAAAACACATGCCCTACAGCATTTGCTTCCAGCAGTTTTGACACATTTGTCCATCAGTATATGAATCAAAGAGACTAGCTTAAGAATATTTGCCTTGGAGAGAAGGAAAACATAAAACAAAACAAAAAAAGAGAGAAAATTTTTCTTCCGAGCAACTTCCATTTCTTGTTATCAGAACACTGTGAAAACTGTTATATGTACAAGTTGCCAGGCTTAACAATATTGTTCCCACGTTGAAGTTTCTTCAATTGTCTTCCACGTTTGGCTGCATGCAAGTAATAATGATGAGAAAGAGGAGGAAAAAAAAGCAACTAGCATTTTGTATGCCAGGAATAAAAATCTTCAACGCTTGAGAAGAAACACGATAAACAGCTGCTAAGGAAACTTCTTCCTGTAATGAAAACATTACCAGAATATTATTTAGGTTTTCCAGAGAGAAAATAGGCTTATTTCACGTGACACCTAACCACATGAGCAGGGAGCTTGGACTAGATGACCCACTACGGGTCCCTTCTAACCTGACCCACTCTGTGACATTAATAAATTAACACGATTTTTTTCACCATGTCTCACCGACCTCGTATCTCATATTGGTAGATACAATAAAACTAATAGACATTATTCTTCTCCTGCCTTCCATATAGCAGATGTTTTGGATGCAACAAAAAGTAATAACTCATGTAATATACTACAAAACTCAAACCAAAACACAACTCCCTTACAGCATTGTCAAAAAGTTAATTCCCTAAAAACAGATTTAAGATTTAGAAATTCATTATAAATGTATTAATAATACTACAGCATCTAGGGTTTCCTGCATTACTAATCTTTCTGGCTCAGTTCAGCTGTGCTTCCATGACACTTCACATGCTCCATGTGGACTTTCACAGGGCAGGAAGCACAGGACCTCTCATCTGTAGTACATGGACTATATAAAGAAATTGAAGGCAAAGAGCAAGAGACACAGATGGACAGTCACTGCAAATCTATAACAGTGATCCAGCGTTGGCTGTGTGAACTGTAAAATCTTCCAAAAAACCCCACAAACTAATTTATCATACTTTTATACATTAAAGTGGACATACTGACACATGCAATAAAATACGTTATTCTCTGATATTTTATTTGTTTATTATACTGCACTGAGTTGTCCAAAATATCTTTCCGCAGATCAGGCAAAACATCCCACAGTCTAATGAAAACAATGACAAAGACATTTGGTCACAGAACCGAAGTGTTTGTCATCTGTGCTTGCCAGCAGCAAATCCCACACCAGCTAAAGGCAGACAAACTGTTTTCTCTTCCACTGTGCTCTGACAGCTGCCAAAAATCAAAATTGGACAGATCGTACATAGAAAAAAATTTGGGGAGTTCAGGACAAATTTGAGGCATATGGTCACTGTACTGCATATAGTTATCTATTACTTGTTGTTTGACAAGAAAATATTATTTTTGTATCTTTTATGTTCTAGCTTTGCCCTACCAATGCCTCTTATTGAAATTTTGAGGTCAAATGCAACCATTTCTCGCTGCAGGATGAAGATTTTTTTTAATGATTAGGCCCTAATCCAGCTCCAATTAAAGTCAATGAAAAGACTCTAATAGCTACATTGAACCAGACACAGTGCAAACGCTCCCAGACTTTGCAAAAGCCCTAAACAAAGGTGCTTATTGTGCAGCAGATCCCACATTCACTAACCCAGCTATCTACATCCGGAGAAGTGGTAGTCAGGTTTTTGCAAACTGCTATAACCTTTCTGTCAAGGCACTGACTAGCAAAAAAAATGGCCAGGTTCACTAGAAAGCTGCTGAAAATAATAGGAAAGAAAACACAAAACCACATTTCAGCCGTTCATGGACATGAATTATATTGTTTGGATTCTTGGTAAGGAGTGCTTGTGAATCTCCGTTTGCAAGCACTGGGGTAAAGTCATTTAGAGAAGCAGAACATTATTGAGGAGCAGAGATGAAAGGGGAACTCAGGAAGACCAATGACTTGAAAAAATAACCAAACAACCCCAAATGTGCAAGAACATCCCACCTCAGCACACAATGGGCAAGAGCAAAAGTAACCAGCCATTAGCCACCCTCAGCAGCACTTTAAGTGCTCACTACTGTCTAGACATGGATGAAACCAACTCATGGACAGGAGGGTCTGTTCTCCCAAGGGCAGGGAGTAACAGGGATCAAGGTTTGGGAATGCTGCTGTCCGCTGTGAATTGGCATGATGTAAAAGGTCTTTGCAGTATTGTCCTATGGTGCTGTCAGCGCTCTCTAATTTGTTGTGCTGTACACAGTGGTGTTCTCTGGGGGAACACAGTGCTTTAGGATCAAAGAAATTTGGAGACTAATTCCTGGTTTGGCATCAGGTCAAATGCTCACTGGATGGACATAAGCTAGCAGTCATGTCATTTTGTCTTTTTGAAGTGGTTAATTATAAGGCAGAGGTTGTATCCTGCTGGTTGGTACAGATCAGTAGAATAGGAACCTGGTCTTGCTCAGCTAAGACTTCATTACTCTAACTTTATAATGAAACAAATATCACCTACATTTTTTGTCTAAGTGTTAGAGTTCTTAAATAACTGCAGGGCCCAAAAGGCTCTTCTGGTTTCTAATAGTTAATCAAGGTTGTATGCAGGGTGATCTCTCCAGAACAGATTGTTCCTACAGACTGTATTTTTTAACAGACTGAAAGGGGTTAAAAGAAACTTAAAAAACCCTAAAACTTGAGTTTTAGGTTTTGGTTTCACTGGGGTTGTTTTCTTTTTTTTTTTTTTTTTTTCCCCCCGTTTTTTTCCCCCAGAAAAAAACCCCCAACAATGAATTTCTTTGTGAATCTCTAGAATAAATTATTGCAGCACTTAAAATGTAGAGAGCAGAACTTTTTGTACGCCATGCCAACTGCTCTACAAAGTTTTAGAAGAGTAGGTGCTATATTAAGTCCACAGCACAGTGTTTGTGCGTTTGCCAGGTCCAATTAAGCAAAATTTATCAAGGCTGGCAACAATCAGCTTGTTTCATCTGTTCCTTGAAAGGCCTGATCCATATTTTCTGTGAGAGAATTAATGGTTAGTCTGACTTAGAATACTGATCACCACTCCAAGAAAACAGTAAAAGATAAAGAAAGCTGAAGAGACCAGAACTGTCTGGAGAGTTTATTATCCTATATGCAAAGTATTTAACTTAATACTCTATTTTTTTAATTCCTTTTTTTTTTTTTAGTTTTGTACGGGCAGAACATGATTAATTAACAGGCAACAAAGAGGCCTGGGTTTAACCATCATACATGACATGAAATTGGTAAAATATTCCTCTTTTCTGTTAGCTGGAATCTGAGATACTGTCTGTCATCTCACTGGAAATCTGTAACTAAATCACCATAATATCAGTTCTGCAGCACATACCCGGTCTGATGGATATTTCACTTGCTCTCAATCCAGTCTTTCTACCTCTCCACTGGCTTTTGTGGATGGCTGTAAAAGAGTGATGTAAGGGCCCATTGAGAGTTGTGATGCTAGACCAGTAGAGAAAAGATTGGTACAGCAGTGTCAGGAAAGATCACAGAGTAAGTTACACTGCATGCTGACACTTTTAGTGTAGCCCACTGTACAGGAAACATCACATGCCAGAGTGTGGAGTAATGGAAAGATATTGTGCTACGAAAAAATTTGTGACAAGCTCTTATCATCGTAAAAAAAAAAAAATAAAACTTGTGCTGCATTATTCAAGACACACAGTCTCCCAAAAATACCGACAGACTCTTTTTACCTATCTCCCTGCTCCTGGATTATATTCCCTGCCACTAATACGGCTCAGTCCTTTAAATGGGAAACTGTAGGTCATTCCTCTGACAGCCTGGAGAGGTTGGTTTCTTCGGCCGCTGCTTATGCAGAGGCCATCTGGGGACACTTCACTTTCTGTTCTGCCTTTAGGGAGAGCTCACTGATCATATGAAAGCAGATGGAAGTTTGTTGTCTTTTCTAAAAGAGAGTATTTGTGTTTTTAAGCTGCTTGCTAGCCAGCTTGATTTCCATCACTACTACTGTTCCAAAATAAAGACTGCAAATGATGCGACATTCCCTTAAATCAACACTGACTGTACTAAGAGAATTTACTAAGCTTTATTATCCAGAAATCTAAGCATTTTGGGGCTTGGGGGGGAATTAGCGGTGACATACATACTGTACGTACTGTATACATGTATACATGTATTATACCGCATTATATACTGTATTAGCAGTGATATACAGTATGACAACTTTGTTTATCTCTCCAAAAACAATCTCTGGAAGAAAACAAAGTCCAATGGAGAAAAATAAAGTTGTACCTATTTGTTCCTTTGAACTCCACTGAAGAAGTTATTTTTGGACTACCATTCCACAGCTCACAGAAAGATGATACTAAAATTGCTTGGTGAGCTACCTGGAAGAACACAGCAGAGAACAATGCACCACAAGTCAAATAAATTTAATTAATTTGGTATTTTTTTCTCCTCATGACTCAAAGAAACAGTTCAAGATCATTTCTAATACCAGGCTGTGGTCTCTCTACTGCACAATTTATGACAGTAAATAGTGTACTGTTCCCTTCTCCATTAGTCCTCCTTCCCAGTTGGAGACCTAATTTTGGAATTTCTATTCAATAGGCATATTTGAGGTAATGAATTGCCAACAACGCTAGAAAGGCCCAGGTCTATTCTTCACTCCCAAGTAAATTTGACAGGGGAGAACTACTGTATGATTGTTCCTTGGTACCCTTGCTCTCGTGCAGTCACTGAAATCCTCAAAATTAATCTGAAGTCAGACTCTGATGTCACTAAATTTTGGATACATGAAATTAGAGATTGCTTAACTAGGCTGCTATGTATGACCCACATCCTCTGGATGCCATTAATAAAGGAAAAATGGAGTTGCCAGGGGCAAGATGGGATTTCTTTCTCAGGAACGTTTATTTATTAATTTCCCATGGGTTTTCTACTCAGCCATACCCATTTCTGACAGAGTTGTTGCTATAGTTTCTCTCTCTCCCCTTTGTTTTTAACTTAATCATATTTCTGATCTATGTAATGATTATTTTTCTGTTTTGCTTTGCTTTGGCATCTGAGATTACTAGCAAAAAACCAGCATATGCTTACAGACACCTCCATTTCCTATCCGCTGTGCCTATTTAACCAGCATATAGTTTGTACTCAGTGGCAAACTGTAGCAGTCGCATAATATTCACTGGCAAATATGGAGGTAACTGCAAAAATGTCATTTTATTAATAAAGCAAATAATAATGGAGGTCATATAGTTAGGATGTGTTGTATCTCTGCCAAGTAAGCATTTTTCTTGTTTCTTCTTCAAATGAACTGTACATGGAACAAGAGAGACTCAATTTTTAAGCAGTGGACTACATGAGAGTTGGGAATTCTCCTGTTTCCGCTAATCAGGCAGTGGACAGAGCACTCTTGGGTACTATTCTGAAAATACACTTCAAAGTTATTAGGCACGTTCCTTGTGGCTATCAGTGTCCATTTGTTATAAACAAAGATAATACATGCTTTTTCAGGGCATAAAATCTGTGTGAAGAATACACAGCAGCCACAGCAGTTTCCTACTAGTTGAAAACAGAGAGCAAGTTATTTGTATTGTTGGTGTCTCCAGAAGTGTGTTATTGTGTTCTGGGTGCAGAAATAAATGGCAGTATGAATGACACATTCACTATTATACACTCACTATATAATAAACTCCTCTATTCCTATTTTCCAGGACAGCTGGAGGATATCCTATCACCATTACACTGTAGCCTGTTACTCAACCAAAAGAATGAAGACCCAACATCATATCATTATGTTCTTGGTCTTTCTGCTGAGCCTGGTCTGTTCTGTACTTTGTATTTTGTGCCGTAGGCAAACACAGTATTGGAGGACTCTACCTGCTTATTTTGAGTTTCATGGTTAATATTTCTATTATATTCATCTATCAAAACATAAGAATAGTCCAATTGAGTTAAAAATGTCATGAATGGAAAATGAGATTCTCACAACCTACCATCACAGTTGCTCAGTTGCTTCTGCTGTGTGATATGTGTTTATTGCAATCACATGCCTGTTAAAAGCAAGGGACTGGTTTTGTGTAAATCTGACTCAGTGCTGTGAAAGTTCGGTTTCAATGTTAACATCAGCAAACCACTGAGGGATGCATTACACTGTCCTGAGCACTCAGAGGTCAGTGTTCAAGTACTACACTGGAAATGACCTGAGGTTACAGATTCCCATGCCCTGGAGGGAAAAGAAGGTGTATTTTGTATAATTAGTGGTCCCTTACCTACATACCTAGATTTGTGTATAGCTTTATATATGCAGCATAGACACACAGCATATGGCACCATACATTTTTTTTTTGAGAACTTACTGAGGAAGCCAAACATCAAACAACAAATACCAAAAAGAACGTTGCTGTGTGACTATTCTGTGAGTGGCTGGATTTTGTCTGTTAGGTTTTTTCCCTTAACACAAAAACAGGGATTGCCTCCTTTAGCCTCTCACGGGTTATTTAAAGACTTGCTAAGATCAAAGCAGTTGTCATTAAGGACAAAATGTGTTCCTGGTGAAAAAAAGTATCAAGACTTAGTTGCAAGACAGACGTCTCTTGGGTTCTTGGCTTGATCTAATGGACACACACTGGATAGTCCAAGATTAGGGTTTTAGTGTTTCAGTTTTGCCATCTTTAAAATAAGAACAGCAAGCATTGTGGGTGGTACTATGGTTGAAAGGCCTTAACACTAATTCAAGTATTCCACAAGGCAGGGATGCTCCTAATACAACCAGACAGACACTATCTCCTGACCATTTGCATTAAATATTGTATTACCCTTCCTCAAACCCTAAATTTTAAATGACTGACTTTGAGCTTTGCCTGCTGCTCGTAGAGGGAGAGAAGAAGTACACATGTATATTGTGTAAGGAAGTTCACTACAATTATTATTTACACAGCACTTCCTAGATACCAATGGTTACACACTATTATTTTCTCCTTTTATACTCTGCTCAAAAAAATATTGTACTATGCCAGCACAGATAATTGCTAAGTCTTTTAATTTATATTCTTACAAGATAAACTAGGGTAGAAGAGTAGAAAAAACAGGACCTGCAATTAGTGCAGGTTAAGAGTGTTTTACTGTGCTTTTTCAAACCCCTAAGTTGTCAGTGTAGTTATAACACTCAATTTTACAATACCCAAATCTCTAATAAAAAAAAATTTAATCTAAGGCTTTATTCTCCTTTTAGAAAGATGTTTTTGTGGGTCTCAGAAGCAAAGCATTTATGTCGTCAAATGGCATATTTAATGGCTAAAAGACTTCAACATATCTAATGCATTAGTTTTTCATAAAAGTTCTTCTGAAACATTGTAGAAGTAATATTTTCCTTGCTGGAAAAAGTCAGCAAATATGGAATACTATTTATGTTTGAAACTTTTGTCTGCCCCATGAAAACAATTTTTTGAAAGCAAACATGTGGTCAGGGGATAATTTTTAAGATCACTTACAATTTTGAATTTAAAAGCTATTAAATATGGTAGAGCTACCTTTTCTACTTGTGTTTACAATGCACAAGACACTGCATAAAACTGGGACTTTAAGTAGCCAAAACAACAATGAATCAGATTAAAATTTGTCATTTCACAGAATAATTTATTTATTCTCTTTATGATTTTGGCTTCTTTCATCCTTCGTATTTCCATCACCTTTCTTCCTAATGGATTATTATTTTCTTTACCTATTTAGTCTTTTTTTCCCTTCCTCTCCCAAAATGAATACTGAAATAATCATAGTCTTTTTTAAAAAATAAGTATCTCCTCAATTAATAAATTTCCGGGGTCTTCACTCTGTCTCTCTCTACGAAGAACCTTATTTCCTATTCCAGAACAAGACACTTTAATTTCTGGATACTATTTTTGATGGCAGCTGGGGACAACAGAAAAGGAAAAAAAATAAGCAAACCCAAACCTTGAGTTTTATTGCACGTTTTTATCTTCTGTTAAAGAAAATGATGCCCTTAACTGGGCTTGAGGTTTTCACATGTCTTCACAAAATATCAAGATGTGTTTGTTAGGGTTTTTTTGGGGGGGGGGTTGGTTGGGTTTTTTTTTTCATCTTTGTCTTTTCCTGCAAAACTACAGGTTCCAGGCAATTTAAAAAATAAACAATTAAGGAAACTTTTCTGTCTGATCAACAAGGAATTACTCTGGGTGTCCCATTTCATTTCCTGCACATCTACTCACACAGTCAGACCAGGTTTCCCCCACCAGCCCAACCCCAGGTTTCCCACAGGAGAGTCTCAGACCTCTGGATCCTTAAAGCAATGTATTCACAGCGCAGTAACACAGAAACACAGCTTGAGATGGTGACTGCAAGGAGGGACCCTGAACAAAGAACGCCACGGCTTTTATTCCCTCACAGTCTATGTGTGTGATCTGGGGTCTTCCTGCTGAGCCACCGGCTCCTGCCGTGTCCATGAGTGTCCAGTCACCCGTCTGGCCCACAGGTCCCTGTGCCCTTGGCTGCGCAAAGGGTCTGTGCCCATTCACGGCTCCTGATTGCTGCTGATGCTGCTCCCTGCCTCCCAGAGCTCAACCTGTAGCTTGTACTGCACTACCTGTATTCCTTAACAACACACTGGAGATCTACCCACTCCAGATGCCAGCATTACAGCACAAAACAAAGTAGTGGCACAAATTTGATGACCTTAGTGCATGAAGGCCACAGAAGGATGCACAAATTAACCTATTTTAGGATAATCATTACAGTGGGGAGAGAAGAGTGAGTCTTGAAAATGACTGTAGTCTCAGCTAAATAAAATCCAGTTCTGAAATGCATGGAGTTCACTGGCCAAAGTTGTGATTATTACTGGGTTAATGAGTAGGTATGATTGCACAGGAATATGCTCTTCTCTATGTTTTTTTCAGTGAAAATTGCCTGTTAGAAATCTTTCACCCTTTCAGTGACTGATGCTTCTGCAATGATTAATCAGCTTAATATCTGTCCCTCGTCTTCCTGACCCTTGTAATGAATTCACTCCTAAAATTTCTCCAGTTGAAATGAAGACCTATGCTTTTCAAAGCACCATCTACATCCCAATCTAAACAGATGACAAAAGGTTAAAAGAAGGAGACTATTTCATCCTCACTCAACAGACAGAGAGCTGTGGCCCAGAATAAGTGGGTCATTTTCTCAAATCTCTGGTGAGGTAGTCATTAAATCACATCTCATACATCTCACTTCAAGAACTCTTGATCACAACTGTTTCTTTTTCGAGGATTCCTACTAAATAAGGAAAAAAATAATTTGGTAAGGAAATTGTTCATAATAGTCAAGGAAATCTAACTGCCAGCAACTGCATTCTGCTGGGAAGCAGCAGCGTTTGCTGAGGGCAAATCTGTTATACTTCCTCACTTGAGAATGAGACAGAACCTGGGAGAGGAAGGCTCCTTGGCACAGGCACAGAGAGAAATCCAGGGAATAGGAACGAGGGTGGTCTCTCCAGAACATGATCCAGACAAACTCAACTGACTCATAGCTTTGATACTGGGCTTTCTTGAAGGCTATAAAAAACCATTGCAAACACCATCTTTCTGTCTCTAATATAAGGCATGTACTCGCTAGAATATCTCGATATTAAGATAAAACCATGTCTGCTCCTGGGCAGAGTGATGGTTTGGCAGGAGTCAAAAGTTAAGGCAGCAGCAGGACAGAGAACTCTGAGAACTGAGGAGAAAAAATACACACACAAATACATCTGCTTTGGTTTGCTAATGATAGCTCTCAGCCAGACTACAGTATTTGAATGCCTGGTAGCCACTGAAAAGTGACAGTAGTTATAAAGCAAATCACAAAGACACAGCTATGTGGAGTGACAATAATTACATAACTGGAAATTATTTACTTTTATGCATTTAAATGGAAACAACTTAAATAGGCCTCAGATTTGGCACTATCTTCAGAAACACAGCCCAGAGCAATAAAAGACAAAATGTAAAAAAACCAATGCATAAGATAGGAACACCAGAGAAGGGAGAGAGAAAACTTAAAAAACCTCCACCTTTATTTACACTTGATAAACTATCCCCAAATATGTACTCAGAATGACAGTATTTGTAAGATGCTCTGCAAATCCAGAATGCAAGTTTTATAACACATGATTGGGTTGATTAGTTTTACATATTATGATTGTGTTGACTAAATGAGATTTTTTTTTATATTTTTCAAAACATAAAGTTATAATAATTCTTTATGCAGCATTAAATACTACATCAATATGTTTTATCTAATTGTAATCTTCATATAAATTATTAAACAAATTTTTTGTATGAAATACATTGTTTGTTGCTCCCCCTCTAACCTTGTGTTTTTCTGCCCTGAGATTCCAGGGACCCAAATTTGTGATCTCATTATGTTTTATAAGGGAGTGTGGTGAGGAAGAAAGGGAAAATGCTGTTTGATGGGAGCAGATTTATCTCTACTGTTTGGAACAAACTGAATATTACTGTATTTTTAGGAGTAGGTTAATTAATAGGTCACAGAAAGGTAATTATTTCTAATTTAAAATCAGCACGAGACTTTTTTGCAAATTATGTAAACATAAACTTGTGGAGAAGAATACAATAAAAAGAAATCAGCAACTAATTTAGGAAATATGCGTAAATCCAGTTCTTTTATTTATTGTGCTGTCCATGGAGTCCACTTTAAAGTACAAACTTGTGCTTAATGTCCATTCATTTACTATCATAAAAATAATGGGATACTAATTTAAAAAAAAAAATTTAGTACATTCTGTGCCAAATTTGGAAGTCGGTGGGATTTTTTACGAGTGCCCGAGAGCAAACTATGTACATCATGAATCAAATTCAAGGATTGACAGGATGCAGTATTCTGCAGAGGAGTCATGTAAGTTCCTCACCACACAAATATTACAGGACAGCATGTGATTTAAAATCAAGATTTAAATCATTCTCCATGAGCACCTTTCAGAAAAGATTGAATTGATAGATATTACCATAACCTTGACAGTCAGCTATTCTGAAAAGGAATGGTCTGTGTCAGAGCTGAAATTCAAGGAGTTCTTTTTTTGATTTCATTGGCTGCCATAGGGCCAAAGCTTCTCCAATCTAAGAAAAGCTTCAGGACTCCAGAAGTTGAATACAGATATACCAAGTAATAAACAAACCCAAGGTGAAACACCATGTATACCAATTGCTAGCAAAGCTTTTTGATCACTTTTGATAATTATTGTGTATTTATACTGAGGGAAATTGCTATGGAAAATGTTGTCCCTTTGTTAAAAGAAAACCAGAAAAGTGGGGAGATTCCCCCCTAGCCCGCCCCCGATATCTGCGCTCCCATTTCCTAATATAATATAGTAGACTTATGGTCACTGGTTAAAATTAGCGCAGTAGACAAAAGATTAAATTTAGTTCTCTTATGTCAATGAGGTCACTGTAATTAATCTGACCTGCTGTTTGTTATATTGCTGCATAATCTGTCCTTTTACCCTGGCAACTCAACCTCAAGTCAGCAACAGCTATTGCTCTTAAAACTTTGGTATCTAAAAATTTATTAGAAACTTTTGGTGGATATAGACTGTAATTCCTTCATTTTTACCTTTTCTCATATATGAAGAGAAGCCTAGATACTGTCTTTTAGAAAATCCCAAACTATATGGGCAACAATACCTGCATAATGCATATTTTAGTATACACATATGCATTATGCAGGTAACTATTACCAAGCATTTTCTAACAAATTTGAGGCAAACTATTTAGCAAACCAGCTTCTTTCTTTCTTTTTTTTTAATTTTGCCAACCACCTTGAAAAAAGAATCGGATTATCTAATTTTAGGTGTCAGTTTAACTGTGCTCTATCAAATACTTACACCCAGAATAATTCTGTAAAGAATGGCACAGCAGAATTGTTCAGGATACATACAATATGTCTGCCCACACATCTGTGTTTGCAAATTGGCTCGTCAGCACTCTTCAATCCCAAATCAGACCCAGTTATACTTCTTACAAAACCCATAACATGTTTCACAGTTCCTGATATAGTGCTGTCTTGTAGCTGCCTATCCAAAGACAATTTTCAGTATATTTATAGTAATTTCATCAGTGAAGTATTACTAGCAACTCTACAGACAGTAGCCATGAGGCAAAACACATAATGTTCCTCATCCCATCTTATCCATCAGCTTACATTAATTTTCTTTGTATCTCAGAATGTTATCACTGTAAATTTACTTCCAGGAAAATAGTCATTCTTATAGTATCTCTGTTAAAAAATGTGAAGTATTTCTGTATAAAGTTGCTGAGGTAACAAGGAAAAACAGAATAGCTTTTCATCCCTCAATGTTATATTGAGTTTGTCTATAAGAGAGCAATCAGATACACCTTCTTCATCTATGTTAAAGTTTCAAAAATATGACAAAATGGCTTAAAATAGGAAATATTAAAATGTGTGCTACCCTTAATACCCTGTCAAACAGCTATTCAATTCTCTGACAAAAACATGCCTAGCAACAGCCAATTTTGAGATGGTTTTAAGAACAGAAGCTTGAAGCCTGTGGAAGAGTTTTGTATCAATCCAACACAGTTTCTGTGAAGGATAGAAGAACTTATTAGAAAAAACTTACTAAGAGAACTTATTCCGAAAAAAGTTGCTTCACCTGGAGAAGTGGATGTAGTACAATTGCAGAAGAGCTACTGGGATGTGGGAGACCCTATCAGGAGGGTTGCAGCAAAGCTGCTATTGGATGTTGAACTGTTAGGGGGTTTTTGACGAATGTTTGTCCAAATGCCAATGATGTCTGAGGATATTTTAGGTTAGACATGTTATTCTTGCTTGGGGAAATCAGCCAGCAGTGCATTCCTGTCCTGTCTTTTTTAGAAGTCCTGGGTACTTCTGTCTCATGTCACAAGGACTGACCATTCCTTATGTAAAAATGAGTGAATAATATCATTAATTATAAAATTTAGGATAATGACCTATTAATTAGGGGAGTGAAAGGGAGGATGCAGTACAGCAATTGCATCTAGTACAGTGTAATGTATCATGGGATGAGGGTTGATGAAATGAGAGAATCAATGCCATATTTCCTTGAAAAACTGAGAGATTCTCATATTAAATAAATATGAGATGCCATAAAGAAATTAGACAAGACAATAAATTTACCAGGATAAAATCTGACTCTGTCAGAAAGACACAGGGAAGAGAACCAGAATGCTTTAAGATGTCTGAGTTTGACATAAATGTGATTTATATCAGAAAAAAATGGAGATAGCTTCTCTCAAGCAGAAATGATCCTTCTGATCCTATGAATTATGTTCATCTCTAGGCAGGGACATGAGGGAAACAGAGTATGTTTATCAACAAGTGAGTTCTTGATGACTGATCATAACAAACAAGACTTCAAACAGGTAAATATATCACCACACTACAATACGTCTGGGGATCTCAAAAAAGTCTGGGGTAAAGACAAGCAAGAAAACCAAATGTGAGCAAACAACTGCTTGATGAGAAATATAATTTGATATCAAAAGGGTTTACTCATATAACTAATTTTGATTTTCAATTAACTTTATTTTGGATTTTCTCTGTATTTAGATCTCAAAGTGAAATTACATTTTGAGTTATTGTTGGTGAGCAAAGATCTGCAAACTAAACCTACTGTGATTCACAACACAGAGGTGCTGTAAAAGGAGCCAGGAAGACAAAACCAAGTAAGATTAGAGTTCTGCTTCAACATTCTGTTCAGTGTTCAGAACAGCATGATGTCACCTGCCTTATGAATAGTGGAGACTCATTCACCGTTTTGACAGCAGTGCTAGATAAAATACTCTGGATAGGAACCCCTAGGAACTGACAAATTGAAAAGCTGATGAAAGACATTCATATATTTTATATGGCCTTTGGTAACCCTAAGGACAGGAAATCAATTATTCTTGTTATTATTTGATACGTGACTGTCCATAATAAGTGAGTATACAACATTTTGAAGGCTGTAGTTCCAAAGACTTGGTGACTGGCTGAAATTCAATAACAAAGGATTGACTTCTGGGATATCATCTGTTGGAATGATTACATTTCTTTCTTACCAAAAATGAGCACATTTAGGAACTTTTCAGCCTTCAGTTTAAAATAATGACTTATTTATTCAAGTTCTGTTAAAGATGAAAATTCCTGTCTCTCAGGTATCTACAAGCAAAAATAACTGAGATGACATTCTGGATATCTAAGGATTTTCCCACATCCCCTTGTACTTTCTGGCTCACAAGGCCAAAATAAGTCAAATTGCAATATTATAACCCCAAAGGACAATGAAAATTAATTATATCAGTTATTCAGCTTCTTAGAAGGACTTGTTTGATATTTTAAGGGAAGGTGGCTTTCTGCTTGCACAAAGAATGAAAGCAGAAGCAATCCTTAATCAAAAAAGAGCAGATGAGACAACGGTTACAAGTTTTCAGTTTTTGAGGGTACCAACAATTAGAGAAACTGCTTTTAGTATATTCTTACCTCAAAACATCTGAACCTTGATTACTGCTGGCCTGTCTTCAAACACAAGTGGAGACTTTTCAGCTGTACACCCTGTATAGAATCAAATCACACCAACAGGTTCTGTGAGCACTCTCTATTCCTTGCTTGCTTTCTCAGCCGATCAATAGCAGCAGAAAGAAATGGTGAGGTTAGAGTTCAAGCACTTCCTTCCCTCTTTAGGAGCTGGCAAAGCAGGAGGAGTATGCCAGGGTGTAGATGTCCAGCTTACTGAACAGTTCAGAGCGAGTTTCACAGCAATGCAGAGCAGGGCCTGTGGCAAGTGACTGTACCCCAGGTTTCTCTGTGATAGCTTTTGGCCCAGGAGTGCTATACTATCTAAACAGTGAAACCTAATCTCTATCTCCTTCCCTTCTTATTCCTGAATAGATATATTTGGAAGTAATAACAAGGAATGTTGTGGTGATAAAACTCACTTAGCTCACCTGTTTAAAAGAGAAGAGGTAATTTATTGCTCCTCTGCTTGTACATGACCTAAAAACCTGTGAAGTTTATGTGTGTTTTTAACACTATGTAGAATAGATGTTTCAGTCTTAACAGACTTCAGATTTTAATCTCTAGAAGGAATACAGTTTTTCTTGCTTTAACCAAAGCGGCAGTCAGTAGAGCAGAAGATTCCTCTGTGTGGTTAGGCCACAGTCCTGTGTGCCCCAACACAGACCCCACTAATACAGTGGAGATCTGCAGCAACATTTAGGGATTTGTGTGATAAGAAACCACTGCAGGAGGGAGGCTATACACTGCAGAGTTTGCCTTCAGAGTTAGATTCAGGGAATCTAAATTTTCAGGGAACCTCATTAGAATTTCTACATCATTTGTAATAAATCTTTTTGAAGAAAGAGCAGGATATGCAGCAAAAGCAAGGTCCTTTAGCTTAAATGAGAACAGAATCGATTTCCTGAAACATAGTCCATCTTCTTGAGACTCGGAACAAACATCCAGTAACTTAAAAGCTGAGAGTGTATGTTGCTGTAAGTTTAATGGTTTAACTGCCTTTCTTTTCCATCCACAATATTCCAGTTAATTGATGATTGAAATGAGAATCTGCAATGGCCATTCAGGTACTTTTGCAACGATATAAGATAAACAGCTATGTATTGTGAATTGGGGCTGAGGGTCTGCTGATGAAATCAGGGATACTAAATTGTGCCATTCTGTTGTGCATCCAGCAATAGCATTCTATTTAATCTATTTTTAAAACAGCCCACCTCAAAATAATATTCTTCTTTTCTTGAAATGTTTCATTTAACAAAAAAAAAAACAAAAAAGAGAGAGAGAGAAAATGCTGATTCTATCCCAAATTTATCCAAGGGATGAAACAAGGTAATGATCAAACAGAACTCTTATGCAAACCAAACTAACCAACACACCAGCCAAGCAAGCTAAAAATAACTAATGTATGATTATTAAAGAATGTATTAAAAAGTACAAATACGTAAAGGTAAACATCTTAGTTCTTTGCTTTTAATATATTTAGACAGAATTTCCAAAGAGCAAACTGATCAAAACAAGAATTCTGAAACCTTAAACAACATTAATATTTCTTAATGCATAAGAATGGATCATTTAGCTACACAGTGCCATGTCTGTAACTTTGGTTAACTTTCCTTTCTGTGTGTTTATGGAAAAAGTCATAGCAAATTGATATATGGAGAACTATCTACAAGCTGAGAAGTTGTAGTTTGGCATTGAATTTTAGAATTATAAGGAAACAGTAGATTAAATTCAGAGTTGAGCTATATGCAAAAAGCAGAATACTGTTCAGGAACTATGGGTAAGTCTGTTGCTACAAAATCCATTTTCCTCCAGCCATGATCCAACTCCCATTTTTTTAACTTCTGGTCCCTAGTCATCCCTCTTTTATCCTTCACAAGCATTTTACGTCTCTGCATTGTAAAAAAAGTAAGTTCCCACTTCTCTGGGCTGTGTGGCTTTAGTACTCTTACAGGAGTACTAAAAGCAAAGCAGAGATTATCTGCCTGCATTCAGTGGTAGATGCAATTTCAAGGGAGATTCTTCATAAACCTGGAAGGAGTCTACTCAGTAAAGATGGGCTGTCTGAAGACCTCCCCTCTGTTCAGCCCCTGTGAGACTGTGTGTTTAGCAGTGTGTCCCCATAAGGGCTCCCCAGTAAAAGAAAGACACTGACACATTGACACAAGTCCAGCAAAGGAGCATTAGGTTGGTGACAGGGATGGGATGCGTGAGGAGAGGCAGAGACACTGTTCAGTCCTAAAGAGAGAAGGCAAAGGGGAGATGTAATTGCTGTCTACAACTACCTTGCAGGAGCTTGCAGTGAAGACAGGTTCAGTGTCCTAGAGGCACGCTGTGAAAGAACAAGAGAAAACAGGCACAAGTAGGAACAGGAGAAGTTGGGAATCACTAGAAAGAGTAAGATTTTTATCATGAGGTTGTCCCAACAGTGGACCAGGGGCCCAGAGAAGCCTTGATGCTGTTGTTTTTTTCAGGCTGTGCTCTTTTTCAAGCACCCCTCGGGGAGGCCAGTTAATTGCTCTAACAACAGCAGGCTACTTTTGGCCACCACCTCTCCTGAGAGTCAAATGTTTCTTTCCTCCTCACATGTGTGACAGCACATGTACAGTCCACATGATGTGGAATGTGCCTTATGGAAAAACTGGGGAGCAGCCTGCCGTAACCATGGGCATTTCTTCACCCTGCAGCCTGATTTGCAGGAGCACGTGCACGGGGATGAGGAAAGGCAGCAATGGTCTCTGAACACACCCATCCCCAATCTCTCCCAGGAGAAATGTGGGCATGGGCAGGAACTGTAACCTCATTGATCTCACTGGGCATTTGATAAAACTGATCCCACTTGGAATGAGGATGGTAGCTCAGTTTGCAGTTCTTCCCTGTTGGATGCCACTGCTCTACTAACTCCACCTCGTGCCTCTGGACAGGCTTCTTTGTGTCCCCAAGGGCTCACTGCTTCTTCCACCTAAGATTGAATTGTGACTTGTCACAGTTTTATTCCCCTTGTGGGTGGAAGCTGATTTTTCTGATGTTGTTTGCCCTCGCTCCAGAAGCCAAATGGCATTGGCTGTTCTGTCTATGCAATCTGTATTTCTGTATCATTACAGTAATACATTAGGATGTGGCTTCCCATAGGATGCACGCAGGCTACAAGATGCATGGTACAAGTATAGTTTCTTCTCAGAAATTTTTGATAATATGCAATACTATTTTAAGCAGGATAAACATGTCTTTAATAAATATTTATATTCCTTCTGTCTAGGTTTCTACATGGGCATTGTCATAGCTACAAAACTCATACATACACAAGCCTTTACTCAGCCTGGAAGGTTTTAGCAAGAAATATTCACTCATTGCTATATCACCTGATTTGACACAATCAAGGCATTTAAATATTCATTTGATATAAATAATAAAATTTAAATTAAGTATTATTTTTAAAGCTATCCTTATTTGTATAAGTGATGGTTTTTTATAAACAAATTAGGCTGAACATGAGAGTGGGATAGATTTAATGTGGGATAGATTTTTATCATGAGCCATAGTAAGTTTATATATAGTGACTCTGGTTTCAGAGGTATTTACAGTAATCTGTGATCAAAAGTATTTTAAGTCCAATATTTTAAGTGAACAGACAGTATTTTCAAAGACTGTTATTCTGAATAACATAGTATTTGCTGTTTTTTAAAAAAAGTATGCAGATATCAGCAAATGCTGCTTATAAAGCTTCAATGTTTTATAATTATATTAGATACAGTATCTAAATCAGTATTTTTAACTGCATATTTGTAAATCTATTTGGCAATCAGGGAAAAAGTTTAGCTGTCAAACAATTATAATGGGATCATTAAATTTTCTTTTAAAGAAAAACATTTATTATCCTGAAATGTGAGGAGTAATACAAATGTAGCCAGCGTACTGAGGTTCCTCTTGCTTATGTACATTTATTTTTCAATAATTCCACAAATATGCCTTTCACTACAACCTTGTTTCTTGTGAGGATTATCTGGAATCTGCATAGACTGAATCTTCAATGATACAACATTAAACACTGAATAAGTTACTACAACTTGCATCCTGTATGTGAATTAGAGCTTAGCCCTTTTAAGATTTTTAGGTCTCCTAATTTTGTTGGCTCTATTTCATCTCAAAGTCTATATCAAAGTCTCTCTATACATATACACACACTTTTTATGTTTTTCATATATTTATGTATACACACATATACACTTTATGTTTTTTATATGTAATATATAGGCTTTTTTCTTCCCCTAAAATTTATTTGGTAAGTCTGCCCTGTCCTATATAGGGCATTTCATGCCCACAATGCATTTGCAGTGACCCCAGAGGTAACAACATCAATGCTAGAATAGTTATACTATGCGGCACAGCTGGGGATTCTGCCAGAGATACAGCATGAATTCCAAAATCAGCTGGGCTGCAGTAGTTCCACAGTGCATGTAATCTCTTTAGGCTGGGTCTAAGCTCTTCAGACAGAGCAGTAATGAATCTGTTTTGAGAACTAGGCTGACTGGTCTTTGACATCCCACTACCAAGATCAATTGTACAAAGATTTTAGATGGATTTAACACCAAACGGACAGGAGATTGCTACTTGGTAGAAGGTACTATCCCAAATCTAGACAGCAATCAGTACTTGTCACACTAGTAGTAAAATCCTGAGGCCAGTTTGTCACCCGGTATAAAAGTAGTTTAAACTGTGATGAAAATATCCAACATTGATCTAACTGTAAAAAGGCCTTTTTAATGCAGCAAAGGATATGTTTTTCTAATACCTAATGCAACATGGTGTTTCAGTGCACTATATTTAGTTAACATGTCCCTTGACACTAGTAAGCCATTGGTCATATAGGTTTTTATTTTAATAATGTAACTATCCGCAGTTGTTCACTCTAAATAATGGCTACATGCTGAGTACCAAATACCCTTCCTTCCTTTTATTTAGAACATGCAGGTAACAGATTTCAATGAATTATTTGTGTGCTTTGTTCTTATTTAAGCACAATATCATCTAGAGGACACTGTATTTATCCTGAGCGTTCTGAAATGTTCTTGTCCTTCGAAGTTTTTCAGGATTCACTGGTCCTTATTTCGGCAGTCTGATAGAATATGTGTCCTGTATCCATTGTATTTTCGGAAACAGGTCAGGCACTACTGTACTCTAAGAACAAGCACACTTTTTCCCCCCAGCATACTTAGATTTTTTTTTTCTGACTTCTTCCATTTCTTTTTTTATTTTTGATGTAGGTGTTCACATTCACTGGGCTACTTGCCAAGCCCTCTTTCCTTTCTGTGTGTTTATGGAAAACAGGATCTTAATCCTTTCCACCTAATACATCAGAGAGGAGTTTCTACTGTTTGGTCTGAAGGTCTGCATCCAGAATTTGCCTTAAAGGGAAGAAATAAGCGTTGCTCAGAGTTCTGGATACTGGGTGAACCACTAAATTGAGCATGCAGCACAGGTGACACGGTGTGTACTTTGAGGGGAGAAAGGCATTAACAGCAACTTCCCAAGGGTAAATAGAATCTCCTATTTCATGCCAGATTCCCTCACATCAAAACAAGGAGTCCAGCTGAAGTCTTTTGTGCGAAGTCTTTATTGTTTTTACCAGCCTAGGCAAAGAGATCACCCAGCATTTAGCTTGTGAACCTGAGAAAGAGCCTTTGAGGTACTCAATACTTATGTCACACCAACCTGGGAGCTCACTTCTGGCCTAATGGTCCAAAGTCACAAGGGTAATTCAGGTTTTATTTGAATTTTCTCCAGGTATTTAAAGGCAGAAATGGAAAAGGACAGACTGAGTTGAGCTCTCCTGTGAAACCATAATTTGGCAGTCAGAGTTGCACAGCTGAGTAAAGAGAGAAGTGGTAAAAGGAATAAAAGCAGACAAATGCTGAGCAATATATTTTGGCTTTTGCATTGTTTTCCTGCTTCTGGAGTAGGCAAATAATGTATCCAAGAAAGCATTTCTGCCACTGTCGATATGAGACCACGGATCTGTACGGAATACTGGAAAATGCATAAATTCCTCACTAATTGCATCTTAAACTAACATTTAATATAATTTCTGATTTCACTTCATCATACTAATGAGCTACAAACAACTGTCCTTTGACCCAGAGCTTACAGCCACTGGCAATCTCCTTTCTACTTAGCACATCATGAAGTCTTAAGATGACAATTTTACAATATGACATGGTTAATAATTTGGTCTTTTAGAAGCAAATGAAACAGAGAATATTCATTTGGGGAGTTAAAATTATTAGGATTATGCTGCCTATGAGGGGTTTAGTGAAACAGGAACAGATGCATCAAAGTCACTTTTCACTCCAGAATTTTATGATTAATATATTGAGTTCTTTTTGTTTTCACTATATTTTGCTTATAAAAATATTGTGCCAATATCAATAAGATTCAGACATTGGAATTACCTACTCAGTTACAGGGGCAGACTTGCAAATGCTTTCACCTCTTCTAGTCTGGTTCTAAATGGTCACAGAACTGAAAGAAATTCTCAGAACATAAGGAGTTTTAAAATTAATCTTTGTGGGGTTTTTTATTTTTTATTATTTTATTAAAAAAAAAAAAGCCAAACCGCTGCTGGAAACAACTTAAAGTTCTAAAATGAAGATACTGATGGTAGGCAAAAATCTAAGTTTTTTTTAACCTTCATTCTGCACTTAATTTCTTTCCTCCCTCCTGTTATCTGAAAAACCATAAGTAATCCCCACTCTTGCAGAATCCAGCAGATCACAGTGTTTCATGTTTTTACTTTCCCAATAAACAGTAGTCAGTTAAGTCATCACTAAAAAGAATTTTGCTCTATTGGATCCAGCTACCTTCTAGCTGAGTCATGAATTGTGCTAATCTTTCTCCTTTTATGCCCATAAATTGTGCATTCTGTAGCACAAATTAACATGTTTTCTACAGGTGTGTGTGAGTGTGGTTTCTCTGGGGGCCAGCCCATAATGAAGCTGCAAGGGAACTCCACTAGAAAAATAAGACACAGAGTTGGACTTCCTTAAATTAAGGAGACATTGAACACTCCTGGAGGGAGCATACTCGCTACAGCTCACAGTCTAAATGTCCATGGGCTGAAGTGAAGCATAGGTGCTTCACTTGACTTATTTATATCTAGAGCATAAGTAAGTGCTTAGCATTTAATTTGCTGAAGCTTCTAGACTTTTAAGCCCGTTTCTGGATTTAGAGGTTATTAATTTAAAAATTAATTGGTTTATGATTAACATGTTTCATAGACTAAGACAAAAAAATGCAGCAGGATAATACAAATTAATCTATAAAATTACATTGGAGCACTGAAGGACTGGAAATTGGTCGGTGGGAACTTTCTCCAAGAGGGTCTAAACTTCACAGTCAAAAGAAGGGAACATTTCTGCTGTTCTCTGTACCTTATTTATCAGGTCCTTCATTTTATATGATTCAGTTTAACTGACTGTAGCATCGTGGCACCTATATCGCACTATTCCTTCCAGTGGAAATAGTCAAATGATTGTAATTAATCAAACAATTAAGTACTTTGTCGAACTGGGACTTAAACAGAGGAGCCAGAAAACAGCTGAAGGGAAAATAGAGCCTATGCATTTTAATCTCCTCTTTCTCCCCATGAATACTTCACAGGAAATCACAGGTTGTTTTGAAAAACCTGAATTTTAAGCACAGTTTGTCCCATAATCAGTATCACGCATTTGGCAGCCTATGTAACTTTGATAATGGAAAACAAATTATTGCACAACAAATACCAAAATGTTAATTATGCTTTTCATTGGCTTCAGATAAATCCATATTTTATAATGGATTTAGGCATACAGAACTACAGCCCAGAGGCTGAAATAACAGCTTGGTTCTTGTAGGACTTACAGATCATAGAAAGCATGTTATCGATGTGCCTTTAAAATGACCTTTTGATGGAAAGAGAAAGAATGAACTATAGAAGCTCAGTGAATACATACTGCACACTCAATGATAATTACTAGAGGAACTGGTCTGAGCAAGAATATATTAGCGGATAATGTTAATTATTTAAGAAAGAAAAACAGAATAAATTTGCGTGTAGATATTATACATGGAAAGCAATGGTACTGAATTCTATGTAATACGATACCTGCAGAAATCACATTTCTTTTATGGACATACAAAGCTGATGAACAAGAAGGTGACTTTCTACTGCAGATGCACTTCAGGCATTGATTCATTAACAATACAAGAATGAATAATAAATACTTGAAATAAGCTGTGTTTCTCATATCTGTCTCTAATGATGATATAATTAAAAGTAAGTTGCAAATGGGAAGTCTTGTGTGAAATAAAGTTTTTAAGTAAAATTAATAATATCTTCAGTGAACTGGCAATTTTTTTTTTCTCAAAAACAATCTTAGGGATTTGCAAAAAATATTTACTAATAAACTCACAAGCATTAAAAAAAAAGTGCTTTTTCTCATCTGTTGCATGCTATAAAGCAAGAAAGACAGCATAAGGAAGCTTCATGACTTGGAATATACTTGTTTTAAAGGTAAGTCATCTATGTAACTTGCTTCAAGATCAATGGAGTCCTAATTATTTCATGCTTCATACAGGAAAACACAGCTATTAAAGACATACACAGGAGTTTCTACTTCTCTGTGAGGCTGACCTCTGAGTGGTAAACTGCTCAAAGGGCATTCTCTTAATAGTAACTTTAGTGCAGGCTAAAAAACTGCAAACTCTACAAAATAAAAAAACCCCACCCCATAGTAATTTGTTCATCTTCACCTTCCTTTTAATTATCTCGTTCCAGAAAGAAAATGGTTATATCTGAAATCAAAGCCACTTTTTTTTCCACTGAAACCACTCTCTAGGAGGCTTGCAGGGTGAGTATATATTTTTCTTACCCTTTAGAGGAACTCAGACTGTTTCAGCCATTGTATTTCCACAGTGGGATACATTCCCCAGTCCTGTCCCAACCTCCTGTCAGCAGAGAACCCCAAAATGCACATTGACTTCCAAGGGAAAGAAATGTGAGTCTGTGGCAAAAAAAGAGCTGTGTGAAATGAGCAGTCCACCCTGTGCCCAGGCAAATGACTGGAGGACTAATGCCAGAATGGGCCTCTGTGACAATCTCCAGTCATGAACATGCATGACTATGGACACAAACATGTATCTTCATCTTATTTGAGTGTATAGGACTTAGTATGGTCTGCACCACGCATTTGGGTCAAAATCCAACTCCTTGGTGGGCAGACTGCGTCTCACAAGTCAGGTAGCAGTGAAATTATGTGAGCAGCACTGTACTCGATGTCTTCTTGTCTTCCTCTGGCCTCTAAACTTCTTGTGTTTAAGAATAAACAATACATGTTTAAGGAAAAACAATGAATAAATGAATAAACAAAACCTTTTGATCCCTTGTTTTACCACCAGTCTGCCCCGGAGGGCTGTTCCTACGTGGAACTCAAACTTTCTGCCAGTGAAGATGAGCACACCTAAGTAGCTGTAGGCTTGCCAAGGGCTGGTGCACTGCTCTGTGATCTGTGTAGGTAGATCATGAAGCTTTGCTGGTAAAAACTGTCATACATAAGAACACAGCAGAGTGCTTGAGGATGTAGGTTTTTAATTCTAAATTTCAGTCAGGATGGAAAATTCCCTGTTTCTTAATGCTTTTTAATTTTGTGAAACAAACTTGCATTAACTTATAGTTAATAATAATAAGAGAGTTTTATTTGGGATCATGGCTACTTTGCACATGTGTCATATATAATTAAATTATTCCCTACCTCAGTTATTAAGAACAAACTATTGTATTATTTATTTATTGTTTTAATGCATTCTGATAGGATACTTGTGAGATTAGGGAGAACTGTTGGCTTTCCTGGGTACAGAGAGGCTGAAGATTGCATATACTGGATTACTGATTTGAGATCTCTGGATCAATATGACTTACCCCAAAGATGAGAAGAGAAAGACAGCAAGGGAGCTGAGATTTCAGTTCCGCTCTTCTGGATTGTCTCCTCAAGTTCCAGAACAGGGGAATTATTATGTTGGTCTCTTTTATCTTCCTTTCTCGAATTGTGAATTTGCCTTTTTACGTTTTTCTTCATCATCCCCCCACTTATACCCTTTCCCTGATCCCTCCTGTTCCGGGTTGCTAGTTCTCCTCTAATGCCGTTCTAGACACTGGGCTTCCATTGCCCTAAGGAGAGACACCGGGATCACATGCAGTTCTGGTGAACTTTAGTTATGTATAAAGATTCAGGACTAAAAGACCTATACCTACATCTAAAACACGAGCTGACCCAAATGTGTAATATGAGCAGTAATATAAAAAAAAAAAATCCCACCAAGCCCAACCAGATCCGATTATTAGGATCCCAAAACCTCAGGACATTTTCTGAGTATGAATTTAAGGATGTGTAGTAGATTATTTTAGATTAGTAGATTAGATTATGTTTGTTCCATCCAAGGATAATCTGCTACATAACTGACCTAATATAATATGGGTCATCAGTTTTAAATATTATGTATCTTATTCCCTCAGTTTTGTGTGGTGGCAATTCCTAAGTCTTTCTATTACAAACACCTCTTGTAACTTTGTAGAATCCTAGGTTACCATGCTTTGTATAGTTCAAAATGGTTATTCTTTGAAAAAATGACTTGTGAAACCATTTCACATTCATTTTTTGTAACTCTGAGGCTTTCATTAAAAAGAACTATAAAATCCACTATTTGTGTAGGAATGGCATGCTGACATACAGACCTGAAAATTGTCTTGCTCCTGGCTTGTAATCTGCTTTTTCAGATTGGTTGGAACATTTTAAACCATTCTTACTGTAGAAGGAAAAATAATCCTTGAATGTGGTCTTACTATAGCTGGAGCATTAATGCACTGGTTGCCTGAGATCAGCGAGAGATACACTTGACAGAAGGTTCTTTGGATTTCCTTCACCTTTATTTCCTCTGTTTCAAAATCATGTTTTCCTTTCTTTTCCATCACTTGGTAGTGAACAGGGAGTAAGACATACAGTGGAGGTTTTAGTACAGACTACAGCCTGGAAAACATACAAGTAGGGCTGTTTTGTTTTACAAAAAAATGTCTTTTTCATTCCATGAATAAAGCAAACAAAGAATTAGTTCTGTTTTTGGAGAATGTAAAGGGGAAAACATGAATTTCTTCCAAAGACTGGGAGTATTGATAGACTTTGCTTTGTGCCAACAGATAACTGGAGTCTTTATTGTCTGTCTAGATTTGTCTATCTGTTCTGAAACTGAAAAGAAATTAGCTTTTAATTCCACACATATATTTGAATGAATACGGAAATGAAATGAGTAAACTTGTTTTGCTAAGTGTCCTCATTTTGATAGGTTTTCCACCTGCTGTAGTACTCCCAAAACATGAAGCAAACTTTATAGTGTGAACATTAAATATTCAGTCCAAGCACTAATTTTAAGCGTCTTCCAATTGTAATGCAGCTGTAAGCTGATGATGAAGTCCAAGCTAAGCTCTAATGTTACTGGCGTAGCAAAAATGATAATTTTCTTTGCAACAACAATTAATGGTAGATTCAAAAGTATTGTCAGAAATAAAAAATTTGAGCCAATTTGGCTCAGGTACATTTGTACCGACTTGATGATTCCAATGAGTTTGCAAGCCTGTAAATGGAGTTTCAACAAAAGTCCTATTTTATTTTGAAAGAAAATTGCATCTTATTGTGTAACTGTTCTGAACTGATGCAGTAGATGATCTTGTCCTTGTGACAAAGAACCATGGCCACTTAGTACCAACCAAAGATAAGAACAAAACAGCAGTATTGGGAGCATATTACAGAAAGATAACTGATGATAATGTGTTTTTGCTGGCACAGAGCAAGTCTTTAACAGCAGATTGTTATGATTGTAAATAGGTAGATAAAACTCCAGTTCCAGGTATGCTGTACTGGCTGCAGTGGACCCCTATTGCATGATAGACAACTTGAATTTTTTTATTTGTTTCACATGCCTATCCTTCATTCTTAAAATAAAGGGTGCTGATGACAACAAAAAGAGATGGATTCACAAGCAGCTATAAGAACGTGAATGGTTTTCAAAGCAGTAGAGAGAAAAGCAAGGCTATCTAAGGAATAAAGATAATGAGAGATGGCATGTATACCCTATGCAATAAAAAATCCTGCTATTGACATAAAAGTAAGAAGTTACAACTAGTTCTCGACGATATGCAGGGTCACAAAAGTGTATAGGTAAAAATTCAGTCAAGTGTTCGATGCAGTTGTACATCTTCACTTCTCATAATGTTTACTTCTTCCCAAGTTTCCACTTTCCAGAAGAAATTAAAAAATTCCAAGCCCATCCTTGAGAATGTAGAGGGAAAATTGACAAAGCCTGTATTGTAATTACCTTTCCCAGATTAATTTCATAGGCCTTGCAAAAACTGAGTGAGCATTTTCAGTCTGGTCAGAACATCCACTCTGCCCAAATTCCATCCCTCTGAGCAGCTTTTGTTGCAGATTCTGGTTTCACAGATTCCCTCTTCTATAGAGAAAGGAAATGGAAGGATAAGGAAAAGTTCATAAGGGTAGACTGATAGGGAAGGAAGGAAAGCTGTGTAATCCTACAATATTAAATGTTTTTATTATTGCACTCTTTGCTACAAGTTTGCCATAGAGAAACTTCATTTTAAAAAAGAGAGAATTGAGTTCTACAGTACCGAACAATATATTGCAAAATGTCATATATTTGCATTTTATAAGGTCTGGTGGAATAAACCTCGGAAGTCATCTAACTGCTTAGTCTTTTTTGTTGTTCTCTACTGTTCCTTATGTTCATATTCAATATTTGTGTTTGAATAAAGTGCTTTTTCACAATCCAGAATTTCTCGTGCTTTGTTCCTGTTTCTCCTAGTACTTAAATTTATGTCCAAAATTTCATCTATTATCTTGTACTGCAGATGTGAACTACACTCGTAACAGACCATCTTCATTAAAGCATCCCTGGGTTGTTTAACACTTTCAGTAAATTCCTCTTACTTTCAATAAAGGAATAATCACACACTCAGCCAAATTCCATGTAAAGACAGCTGCTTACTCACTGAATGGTCTCCAGCAGCAACATGGGCATTAAAGGGTTGGATTGGTGTTGGATGAAACTCAGTAGCAGCTGTGGGGTGAAAAGAGAATGACCCATAGGTAATGCAGCTTTCTCTGAAGGACTAAAGGAGCACAGAAAATGCTCTCCATGCTCCAACCTTCTCCCTATTCAAGTGCATGGTGCAAATTCTCTAACAAATGGGCATCTGCGAAAGGTGTTGTCAAGGGGCATTGTTAACAGGGTAGCAACCTGCTTTCTGCTTGCAGGAAAGAAACCTGCATGATGAGCGTCTTCCTGTGCATGGTTTAGAACTGTTGTGCTGAATGGCCGTAAAGATGAGCAACCAGATGAAAAATGTGCTCGAGTCAATGCAAATCTGAAGAATTTCAGTATATATCAAAGGAACTATTTAATTTATTTCAGTTTCATTCAAATACTGAAAACACTCCAACACAGTCTTCTGCAATAAAGTTTTGCAAATTAGTGTGCTCATTAATAAAAATTGAGCATATGACTTAGTCATCAACAATATAGACTGCTGTAGAAACATGGTTTTTGTATGAAACACGTTTTCATTGTTGGTTTCTACAGATGTATAGAATATGGAACCTCCCAAATCAGGGGGTAGTACGAACACAAAATCTTTATTTTTTATCAAAAAAGTAACCTGAAAACAACATTTTTGCATGGTGTTTTCTCTCCTCAAAACCATAGCAATGCATAGGTCATTACTACATTTTTAAACCAAGACAATGAAAGCAATCATGACCAGTCTGATCAATGAAGCTATAAAGCCACAGATGAGTATTTACTAGAGGGCATGTTCAACCCATGTTACACTGCAATTGCCACTATCAGTGATGAACAACAGCAAAATCTTGTGCTTACATTAAAAACACCTAGCATTTGTAAAATAATGTTTACATGTTCACGTCAATATTTTTTAGAAGTGTAGTGTTCACATCACTGCTTGAAATTAACTTTTGTTTCTGATAAAACTGTAATTAAAAATTATATTTACAGAAAACAGCAAAGGTGGTAGGCATCTGTAATAACTTGTGATAAGTGTTAGGAAATAATCACTGTCGTAGTTGAAAGTAAACCAAAATCACATACATTCCTTTGGCCTTTGTAAAAAACACTGGGAGAAGGGAAGTAGCACTGCTTCATTCTGTAATGCCTCAGCACCCAGCATACAGCCCTGATCAGTCCTGAAATATCTTCTGCACTAGCAATAAGAATTTTATTCCTCCTGTGTACTGATGTCCCTTTGTTCATGTGCCTATGTTAGGGATGTCTCCTGTGCATGCAGAGAGCCCGAAGGCTGAATTTACAGGGTTTTAGTACCAATGACAAAATCTAGATATGATGTCCCGATATCTTTGCCAACCTACCTTACCAACTGTCCTTATAACCAATGCTTTATTTAGTATGAAGTTACATAAGTGAATGTTGTATTGGTTAAAATTACAAAGGAAAGTAAGAGTTTGCTTGCTGGCTCACTTATAGCACTGTTATGCCTTTGACATTTTGACCATTACTACTATCTTTAAAAGCAGTTGAAAAGTACATGAAGTAAATAAAAAAAATACAGCAAATTATTTCCAGTCACTACAGACCTGAATTATTTTTAAAGTGGTGATTGGCTGATGGAAATTTCTGTACTCTCCCGAGTGATCCAGAAATAAATCAACTAAACAACCCCATTTTGTCTTTTTCTTCTTTTTTATATTTAGGACACCATATCAAAGGGTTTATTCCAGTACCACGGAGGCACTTTGACATTGGAGACACTAGTGTTCAGATGCTGATTATTCAGTAGTTTATTCCAGTTCATAAAAGTGTGAGTAACAGGGAGTTTCCTCCACAGATTTCCCCCTCATATATCCTCTGACAAAACCTGAACGTTTTCCAGAATGGCAATATGAAACTTGGTGTCCTCAGCTTTCACGAACTTCACAAAATCTGTGGCAAACTGCCTTTTGTCTGTCACATTTAGAGTCTCACTCTCAGGCTTGCTGACATTTACATGGAGGCTGGCAACATTGAAGCAGTGCCTGGAGGAGAAGGATCCCTGTAATATCAGTGGTAGATGTAGATGGAGTCAGGGCAAAAGTCCAGCCTGACTTCCAAAGGCTGTTCCCAGGGATTTGAAGGCTGATACTGGTGGGCCTCAAAGCAGGACACACATAGCTCCTCTTGCCCAGGGTGTTTTTGAGCACACAGCAGGGACATGGCAAACCATGTGGGCTTCCATCCCTTGGAGGTGTCACTCACCTGTTCCCCCACATCTACCATCACACTGTGCCTGGAACCTGCTGCTTTCCCTGCCCCGGTGGGCAGACTCAGAAGGGAGTTTATCCTGAGGGCCAAAGAAAGGTGTTGCCCCCTAAATTGTTGCAGTGGGTCAGTAGCACAGTGTCCCCATTTATCTGGGTAAGGGTGAGGATGTTGTTGTGGCAGCCTCCTACCTCACCAGCTTGTCATCCCGGACCAGAGCAGACGCACCTCGGACAAGCTGGTTGAACTCTCCAGCAGGACACTGTCACAATTGGTTGAAAATAGGAAACAGCTTCTCTGGCTCGCACAGTTCCTTCCTGGTGCACATTCTGGGGCTGTGGGCTGTCCAAGGGGTGTGAGATGGCGGATGAGGGCAGGTCGTGAGGGCCGCTTTGCGCTCGAAGGAAAAGGCACAAGATGGTGGCAGGAGTGGAGCAGCAGTGGCTGGAAGGGGCCTGTGCCGGGCACCCGCAGTTTGTGACATCACCGGAGCGGCACCGGGACAACACCGGCAGGATGGGGGAGCAAACATTCTGTGCAGTTCTGAGAGAGCACTGTGGGATGAGGAGCCCACTGTGAACAGGAGCGAGGTTCTGGCAACACCACTGCAGTGAAGGCAGTGGAGCAGGCGATGCACAGCCAGCATGGATGAGAACAGATATCCTTTTGCTGCTCTACCTCCTCCTTCTCTCCCTGTCCTGTGACAGCTGCTGTTGTGATACCCCCCCTTGCCTCTCTTCCCCCCAGGCCTGGATGCAGCCTGGGCACACATTGGACCCTCCACTGGGCATCAGGGAGGGCCAGGGCAGCCAGTCCAGTCAGCCGGGGCCAGTTTGATGGTGGTTGGGTGGGCGCAGTGTTGGGCACACTCACTCCTTGAGGCTTCTTGGCACTCCTCACCGTTCCCTTCAGCCTCCCCAATATTTGCCTCCTTTCACTGCACCCCTTTCTTCACCCTCACCACCCCCTGATTTCCCTCACACTCTGCCTTTGGTTCTGTTGTCACTGCCCTGTTGTCAGAGTCTTTGGGAACAGAGCAAAAGTCTCTCCTTGCACGCCTCAGAGCCTGCTGCATTCCCAGAGATCAGAAGACAAGGATGCTCTAGAGTGTGAGAAAAGCAAAGTGCAAGCTTCTTAGGTTTAACAAAACTAAACTTCTCCCCCTCTTTCCCCTGTTAAAAGGCAATGTTGTGGGCCATAAGTTTCCTTAACGTCATCCCTCTTACATGGTTCTGGTCTCTCATTCAGAATGATTTCAAGACTGGGAATGTTGATTTAGAGGGCTGCATGAGGCTGCTTGAAAAAATGCAAATACCTTTTGATGAGGCCCATGTAACACATATTTTCAAGGTAAGGTATATGTAGATTAAGTCATGAAATAAGTTTAGAAGTTCAGTTACATAAGTGTCTTACATTTGCTGACTTTTTAATTTACTTTTTTTTAGCAGTGTATTTCATGCTAGTACAGTGTTCAAAATCAACATATAAGTTTTGTTTCTGTGTAAAATAGATAACCAAGGGCTTGCATTACAATAAAATTATTTAGGCTGGAAAATACCTCTAAGATCACTGAGCCCAACCACTCCAGCACTGCAAAGTCCACCACTAAACCATGTCCCTGAACACCGTATGTGCACACCTTTTAAATATCTTCAAGGAATGGTGACTCAGACATTTCCTTGGACAGCCTGTTCCAATGCTTGACAACCCTTTTGATGAAGAAAGTTTTCCTAATATCTAATCTAAACCATCCCTGGCACACCCTGAGGACATTCCCTCCTGTCCTATTACTTTGGAGAAAAGACCAATGCCCATGTAATGCCTTCTCTTTGCCACAACAAAAGGTGGAAAATATATAAGTTGTGATTCCCAGTTTTTTGTAGCCTGTCTGCATTTGGGAAAACTTAAAATATTCTGGTTTCATCTGATCCAGCTTCTCCTGTGATCAAGATAAGGAGCCCAGATGGGTCTGTCTGATCCTAGGCAGAGCCATTAGAGCAGCTTCCTAAAAATCCTTTTTCTAGCAGGACAACATGGACTTGTCTGAGCTGCTCAGGCTTCAGACCAATATAGATGAAGCACACATTAATACAGTTCTTCACTATACCTCTTCTCTAGGATTTAAGAGGTGTGCCTGAATGGATAGGAATTGCACTCTAACCCCCAGGGAAAGTATTTGGCCTAGAGACATGGAAGTGTTTAGGAGATTTCTATAAGGTTACATGATACAGATAGAAATTGGACTTACTAATGAGTTAATTTAGTGTAGGGAAGAAAACTCCAAACAAGTGGATGTTGTCCCAGTGAGAAAATAGTTCAAATTTGAGGGCATTGGAACATCCTGGGTTTGCATGTTCTTCAGGTCCTTTCTAGTCATGACTCAAAAGCTCTATGATTTTTCTTTTTACCTCTTTTTTTTTCCCCCAAAAATAGCTGTCTGGTAAAGCTTTTTTCCTAAAGGAACAAAACTGAATGGCTATACATATATGTGTGTGTGTGTGTGTGTGTGTGTGTGTGTGTGTGTGTCTGTGATTTTTTTGAGAATTTTGTGACCAACTGGCTGATTCTGTCCCTGTTTGGCAGAGGAGAATTAACTATGGCAAGTCAGAAACTTTTAGGTCATGTCATGATGACGGGCAGAGAGGCAGAAGGAAGGCACATTATGATTTCCTCACTCCATCGTGTTCCTCTCTCATTGTTCTCTGCCTTGTCAAGCCAAGGTAAAACCGGCAGCACGAGCTCAACGCTTGCTAAAGAGGCTTCCTGTGGTTTTGGAACTTGCACTGCATTGAGAGAATTGCCAACCTTGGGAATCTCATGAGAACTTAAAAGTGTTTTTCAGTTTCCTCAATTTTCCATCTACTTTGCTTTCTGAGAGAAATTTGAGAGAGATGGTCAGCTGTGGGTAGAGAAGAGAGTAATTATTTGAGGGAGTGACCTGCAAAGAGCAAGTCTGATCTAGTTGTATTTAACATATTATACTCAATAGCCTGATCTAGTTATTCATAACAGTACTGACAGGTATTCTTCGCTATTTGAGAGAGATTTAAGTGTATTCAGTAGCTTGGGGGTCCAAATATTTCATTAGCGTAATAGTATGTAAAAATACAAAGGAGTCTGCAAGGTAATCTTACTGACATTGTTGTAATTAACTACACATCAACAGTTAATCAAATGATTATACACAAAAAATACATTTTATAGAAAACATAGTTTGTAGAGAATAATTTGCTTTTTTTTGCTTGTCTGTTCTCTTTGAGTTTATTTTACTGTAATGCTCCTTTGAGCAATATTAGAATTATGAACATTAAGATATTTGAGGAATAATACATTTTCATATAATTCCTCTCAAGACTCTTTGTCTAGATACTTCTTTTCCTGAATAGCAAAGGTTTGATGTTCATTAATAGAAAGAAGAATAATAAAAATCTCCCAAGAAGAAATTTATAACTATCTTTATATAGCAACATGATTTTTATAACTTTAATTTGAAAAGCTCTCCTGTGGAGTATTATTGTCTGTATTTCATGAAGAGGCAAGTGAAATAGAAACTTTAATTTTTTTGCCCAGCTTCTCATCATGGCAGTGCCTAAGTGAACATCTCTCAAATCCTGATAGACTGTTTACTTCCAAAATAAGTTGGTATTTTCTTTTCCTATTTAACAGTTCCAAGCAAATTTGTAGCTTACTTAAATATGTTAAAAATCAGGTTGAAGATATCAGCCTTAGGTGGGGAATTTCTCAGTGATAGTGAAATCTGTATAATTAGCATGTGTTTCAAAATATTTTCTTGCTAGTGATTTCTGTTAAAAATTATCATTATTATTCTCTTTCACAAACTCAAAGCAAATACTGAAGTACTGATTTGTAAGATTTTTCGTTAGAACTCCTCATGAAATTTACTTTCGGACTTGTTTCCATTATCTAATATATTCTGATCCTACTGTTGTACTTATTCAGAAATACAGTAGGAACTGCATAGGAAGGAGCTGGTAATGTGTCATTAAACTTTTAGGTTTTATGGTATAGCTTCAAAACTAATCTAACTTAGTAATAATTGAAAGTCTTGATTAAAGTCTTCATCAAAACCAGAGTTCAAGTAAGTAATTTCTTGTTTATGGACACTTTTAGGGAAGTAAGTGCCAGGTTTTAGATGTTGAAATTTAGCCTCTTTGGTAGTCTCAGTTTGAGAAGCCAACAATTAAGTGATAATTTTAAAGGAAAAATAGAATCATTAAATCTGAGAGAAGTGTTCAAGGCAGAAACGGTAAAAAAGTATTCTACTCAAAGTCTTTTGCCCTTTTAATTTTTCTAGTGGCTTTTATACTGAAACATTGAAATTAATTACTGTACTAACATTTTGTAAGCTGTATAAAAACAACCTTACAATTTAAGAATTCTGAAAGTGTGAATAATTAATCTAAGTTAAACATTCTGGCTTGTTAAGAATAGAACATGATGTCATAGGTTATTATAAAATACCTTGTCTTCAAACTTTAATAGTGTTTTTTATCTGATGTTTTGAAAGACTTGGATCCCATGATAATTTGGTCATCCTTATTTCATTTTTAAATTACTGGTTGCTCTGTTTTGCATACAAATCTAATGGACAGTATTTACATTATGGTCTAAATTGCTGTTGGAGAGGTATTATATTAAATATATTTTTCACTTGATAACTTTTATGCTGCAAATTTATTTTAATGCACATAATTTTAGAGATTTTGCATAATGTGTTTTAATATTGCATACACATTAAATATAAATTTGTTGTCATTATTTAGATGCTAATTATGTCATATGGTCCATTTTAATCTCTATAAAATATTTTAGCACACAAAGTCAAATCTAAAAGTTGAAGAGTATGGTTTGATAATACACTGTTGCCCGAGGATTCTTCTTTGGTTCTTGCTCTTATGATGAGTTACAATAAAGTGGTTTGTGTGTCTCTTTGTGTCATTGCATATCTTTCTAATGATTGGTTTTTGTGGTGGATTTTTTGGTTGCTTTTTTTTCCCCAGAAAACAGTTGACAAACACTCGGGACAGATAATTAGCATGGAAGACTTCAAGGCAATTTATCGAGCTATTGTGCACAGATCTGAATTTCAGGAACTATTCCGGGCCTACTCGCCAGACGGCAAAATTCTACCTGACAACCAGCTCATTAAATTTCTCGTGAAAGAACAATTTCACACTGAAGCCACTGAAACAACTGCCTTTGAACTTATTTCGAAGTATGAACCCATTGATGAAGGTATGCATGGTTTAAGTGTTTGATATCTCTTATTTGTAGAGCTTCTGTCAGTGACTGGGGTTTGCAAGAGCCTTGTATGTTTATTACTTTAAAAGCAATGCCTTTTTGTGTATTTATTATTTCTTTCTGTGTTTTCATTTATTTTCATGGTGCTATCCTTTCCCTGCTCTCTTCTTTTTTTTCTGTCTTTTATTTCTCTTTTCCCTTGTCCTTCCACGTATTCTGCTCTTCAGCTCACTGGTGGTCATTACAATCCACTTTTAATTTGTTTTTCTTAGGGTATTATCTGCCATGTTGCTTGTCTGCTCATTGTACTGTCTTCTCTCCCTTGAGTCATTTACTGATAATGTAGGGCCGCAGACAAGACCTGTCCCCTTGACTTCCTTGCAGAATAAGCCCTGTGTAAGATCTTCATGATCACCCTTTCTGAATCATAAGAATTCTGAGATGAGGAGAGGTTTATAAATCTGTAACACATATTGTTCAGCTATTGAAAGCTGCCTCAACTTGTGATGTAACATTTCTGCTGAGTTGCACTGACATAACTTGAGGCAAAATTTGAAACTAAGCTATGAAAAGAACCTAAATGCACTTTATTGCAAACTGTTACTTTGTTCAGTGGAATATGAATCTCAGAATTTTTCAGTTTCCTTGGTTCCCAGTCTTTGAAAATGGGTGGATTTGATAACTGTTTAAAAAAAATAAACCCAAAGAGAAAGTATTTCTTTTGGGATAATAATGCTGAAATATCTAACCTGATCCTGTAGTGGAAGAAGAAAATGGATCACTCTTTCAATGAGTTTTGAAGAGACACTTACTGTCCAGTAACAGCTACACAACATGAAGTTCCTTGTGCCTTTACTCTCTAAGGTTGCCTTTCAAATTAGACTATATTTTATCGAATATATTCTGCTCTCTCTGAAGTCTACTATGTTTACTAAGTAGTTGTATAAGTTACCAGTTTAAAAGGTTCCTTTTTTTTGTGTTATCTGTTTTGATGGGAAAACTAAAAGCTATGACACAGTTAAACAATGAAAAATCTTTATTCCATTAGAAAACACATTTGTAAATGTCAGCTGGAGTCTCCACAGGTTTTATTTAAAGTCTGGTTTAAATTTCAGATGCTGAGCCAAATTCTCATTTGTTTCTTCATCTGTGATAAAATTGTTTGTCTTGTAATTGGAAATAATCTTTCTGAATGAAATAATAGCTGTATTGTTCAATGTTCGTTTGAGTGAACTAAAACTCCCACTCAAACACATTTATTGGAAAGTTCCAGTTATGATTGACACGATAAATGATTCATGTGGTGTTGTGATAGACCATTTTGTGCAACTGTCGTTCTGAATTTGATGTACAATATTCTTCATCAAGATGATCTGTTGGACACATCTACCATCCTTGCCCTGTGTATTCAGAAAGGGAAAAGGGCAGATTTTGACACTTAATTGACTGGTCTGCTGATAGCAATAACCATTATCTGATAAACTTGATAGCACTCCTATGTCAAAATTAAGATGGAAACAGTGACTAGAATTTGATAAGTCCATCTATAGCATTTAGTATATCCCCAACATTTGTGCAGGGGGAGAAGATTTTCCAATTCTATTGAGCCAGATAACTCTGAATTAACTCTCTGAGGGTACTGTAGCCGGTTCAGGAACAGTGTGGGATACATTACTCTTCCTTTTTATTGTACAATTTAAATGTCTGATGGCAAAATGCTGCAGTAACAGATTTTTTTTTTTTTTTGGTATGTGTTAAAAGCTTGTATTTGGGCAGAAAGAACCATTTTCATGGAATTGATCACAAAGTATGAATATGTGATTCACACCTGACAGTTTTGTCTTACTGACATCCAAATGTCAGTTTTATTTCACACAAATATTCCATTATCTCTCAATTTCATTATTAATTTTGAATAAAAGTCCTGAGTCATTAAATGAGGTTAAAGAAAACATGTCAGCTAAATGCACCTTTTTTAAAATGCTTGGTATATATGATTTTTTTTTTAAAATTATTGCTCATTATTCAGTATTTACATGGATAGGATTAGAGGCACACTGAGGATAAGAGGGTGGATCCCACTATTATTTACAGTGTAGTGCCATTCAAAGACTCTGCTCCTGTCTCTCTATTTTCCTGCTAAGCAGTACAAAAACAGGGCACAAATACAATCCTGTCCTGAAAAACTTGCTTACTTTGTAGATAACAACATGAGCATCTGTCAGATAAAGAGTTTGAGCAATCCAGAATATATTTGTGAATAAAAAAAAACCAATTTCAGTTTATTCCTAGGATATACAGTCTTTGAACTTTGTTAGGTTATTTTTTGTTGGGTTTTTGTTTGTTTTGTGTATGTGTGTGTGTGTGTGCGCGCGCACATGAGTGTGTGAAAGAGCAAGATGGAAAGCATTCATTTGCAGAGGATAAAATTTGATCCTATTGGCCATTGTAAACCAAATTTCAACAAAATCTCAACTAAGACAATGCCTGTCTCTGGATTTATGAAACACCAGAATTCAGGTGTATGACAGAGTGTGCAAATATCCAGTCTCAGGAAAAGCTTTCAACAGAAGAAGACAATTATGAGATATGAGCCCTTAGAAAAC
This sequence comes from Oxyruncus cristatus, assembly GCA_013399855.1. Classification (NCBI taxonomy): domain Eukaryota; kingdom Metazoa; phylum Chordata; class Aves; order Passeriformes; family Cotingidae; genus Oxyruncus; species Oxyruncus cristatus. The sequence goes on from VXAY01001095.1 coordinate 61,176, forward strand.
TCCACTGCAGCTCAGACACTTTATTCCAGTATTCACCAGTTATAAGTGTGGGTCAGGTGGAAAACAGACTGCCCAGAATATAAATTCAGAGTAGAGAAGGAATAACTGTATTCTTTCTCTAGTCATGGAAATATTTCAGTCTTTACTGTTCACTTAGAGGATGAAGCTTGATGTTAAGTAGTAAAATTTCATAGTATGAAATTCCATCTGATAATGTTTCTGCCTGACTTTTAACAATTATTGAAAGCTTCCTTCTTCCAATATAGCAGAGTAACACCCTTGTCTCTGATTGCATTTCTCATGAGTTCACCCCTAAAATTCCCAGCACACCTATTTGTACACGTTTCAATATCTCTGGTGGCCAAGTAACGTATACATTTAATTACTAAGTTAGCTATTGGTAAGCAAAGAACACGTACATACATTTAAAAACATGGAAAACACCTTTCTCCCCATTTCCTAGTCTCAAATTCAGTTCAGGCTCTTCTCATCCCTACTTCCTAGTCTCTGTTTCAGTCCAGACACCTCTTCTACCACTTCTTACGGCTGCAGGTTGTACTCAGTCCCCTCAGTGAGGAAAAGGTGTTGCAGGAGGCTGTGGTCAGCGCATAGTGACTTCTTACTTGTTTTGTCTGCTTCAGCATGGATCTGCACAGGCTTCAGTCCCTTCAGGGTGTCAAACATCTTATGAAATTTTCATTTTTTTTTCTTTCCATAAAGAAAGAAAAATACTTTCAAAGTAGTTCCAATATAAATTAGAAAGCAGAGTGTAATAAACTCTAAAAATAATGTATTGTGTAATCTAAGTCTTTCAAGTACTCAGGTTATATCTATATATCCTCTCTGATATGACACTATTTGTATATGTGGCAGAGCTGGAGTTTACCTTAACAGGAGGAATAGGGAAAACCATTTTTTTAAAATTAGATTTGGAACCAAAAAAAAGAATGTTATTAATAAAATATATTCCAGACTATCCAAAAGAGGAAGGCAAGAAAAAAAGCATTGAACTTTGTAAACAAAAAGAGATGACGAGGACAAAAATATTTTCTTGCCTTCTCTTTTTCTTTCTACACCAAATGGATACACGTACACACTAACTACTCCTAAAGGATCCTAACAGAGATAAAGACTGATGTTCCTCTCAGGAAGAAATGTGAGGCCCTGGTGAAAGTATCTTTTCATTGCAGAATAGTTGTGGAGATGAGTTCCCATTTCCTCTAATGTAGAAGGAGAAAATATCTGTAAATGGTCAGAAAATAGTATGACTGTGCTAATCCTTAGAACTTAAAAAGCACACCCTCCAGTTCTAACTAGTTTTGGTATCTTCATCAGACAAAGATATGACAGAGCTCTGAATAAACACAGTAGGTTTTCTCCCCTGGTAGGAGAGGGGTGAACAAATAGTAACAGTAATACAAAATTAAGTATACCATTATCTTAAACTCTCAAAACTATGATCTACCAAACATCATATTTCTGAAAATTAATTTTGTCAAATGGTATGTCATTTACATACACGAGAAGGTCTTTTGCATGTCGCAATTCACAGAGCTGCCCATGCTGCCAGAACTGAATTGGGCCCATGGGAATCTCGTGAGGTTTAACAAGGCCAAGTGCAAGGTGCTGTATGTGGGTGGGGAGAATCCCCAGTATCAGTACAGGTAGGGGGGATGAACAGATAAAGAGCAGCCCTGGCAAGAAGAACTTGGAGGTGCTGGTGGATGAGAGGCTGAGTGTGAGCCAGCAATGTGCACTCACAGTCCAGAAAGCCAAGTGTGTCCTGGGCTGCATTGAAAGAAATGTGGGCAGCAGGTGAGGGAGGGGATTCTGTCCCTCTGCTCTGGTGAGACCCCACCTGCAGTGCTGCATCCAGCCCTGGGGTGCCCGGCACAGGAAGGACATGGACCTGTTGGAGTGAGTTCAGAGGAGGCCACTAAGTTGATCAGAGGGATTGAGCACCTCTGCTATGAGGAAAGGCTGAGAGAATTGGGATTGTTCAGCCTGGAGGAGTAAAGGCTTTGCAATGACCTGATTGCAGCCTTCCAGTACCTGGAGGGAGCCTACAGGAGAGGGACTTATAGGGGTGTGAAGTGATAGGACAGTGAGGAATGGCTTCAAAATGACAGTAGGTGTAAATCAGGAAGAAATTCATTAGTGTGAGGGTGACAAGACCCTGGCACAGGTTGGCCAGAGAAGTTATGGATGTCCCATCCCTGGAAATGTTCAAGGCCAGATTGGATGGGGCTCTGAACAACCTGGTCTAGTGAAAGGTGTCTATGCCCAAGGCAGGGGGAGTGGAACGAGATGATCTTTAAGGTCCCTTCCAACCCAGGTGATGAATTGTTAGTGCAAAGTCACTCTCTTCTGCTTACAGGTAGGTCTGATCCATTTACAACTTTGTAATTTTGGTATTTCTCCAGAAACATGATGGTGACTTCAGTTGTGCGCAGTTCAGTGGCAGAAACTACAGACCTCTGAGAAAACTAAATATAAGCCAGTTTACTGTAAGGGCCTGTAATGAGCTGTGTAAAAATACAAAGATTTTTATTCCTTTGATTAGAAACATGAGCTGAGTGTTTTACTGAAGTCAAAGATCTTACATAGAGACTGACAAAGTAATAATACGTTTTTATTTTGGGGGGATTATGGTCATGAGCTTATTTATATACATATAATTTCTCTTCTGGAGAACATTATAGTTAACTTTGGTTAATGACAAGAACAGCCAGTAAAGCATCATAAATAATTCAGAAAATAAGCAGAACTTTGGAAAGTCAGTATTTTTCACTAATTTAAAAGATAAATGCAGGACAAAAAAAAAAGAAAGAATTGTTAGTAAATATAAGTAAGAATTATTAGTAAATAGCCACCCCCCCCCCAAAGTTACCAGCCTGATGTTTATTTACAGAGATGAATATATAGAGCATGAAAAATAAATGAAAACTAGATATCATTGATGAAAAGCCTTCATTTCAAAGGAATTAACTCTACAATTCATGTAATTCATTATATGCAAAGCATCCAGAATGAGTGTATTCTGTTTTGAGTAACTTGTAAAAAAATTAAAACTGCTTTTTAAAGACACAGAAAGTAAGTTAAAGAGAAAGTTGCTTTTTTTAAGACAGAAAGTTAAACCAGTTGCTACAAGCATTGAACAATATAATGTGTGCATGTGGATAAATCAAAGTCAGGATGCCAGATAAGATACAATTATCAAAAGTCATCGGGGTAGCCATGTCATTCTGCAAATATATTGGTTAAAATAAGACCAAAGAAATTCCTGATGTAATACCTAAGTAAAATCCAGTGGCCTACTATTATTATTTAGACTAGAGTAAGATCTCAGTCAAAAATATGGATAAATCATGCTTAAATGACTTATTCAGATCATTGAAGAAAGGTTGACAAAGCCAAGTTCTTGGAAAATTGACTTTAACAAGCTTGACTAAGGCAGGTTATCTTTGAAGATATGTGGAAAATGGATGATGAATTGAAAGACTCGGAAAGATCAAATGTAATATCTATTTTAGAAAAGTAACATCCAAGGAACTAGACACAGTCAGTTACCAGAAAAAAACCTAGAACAAATAAGAAATATGTAATGACCTCTAAGCAGTTTGTCAGGACATCCCACGAAGAAATAGTATCCAATTTTCTTCTATGAGAGAGTAGCAGCACTAGTGGATAAAAGAAAAATGAAAATTATCAGAAGTCTAAGAAAACCTGACCTAAACAGCAAGATGCCCTGAACTGGATTTGTTTCTTCTGGAAAGCAGTGGAATGAGAGGAAATGCAGTAGCAGTCTTCATCTGTCAAACAAAGTCTGAAAAAAGCGGAGAGGAATACTATCAAACAGAACAAATATTTTGGACAGCAAGGAAGTTTAAGGGTAAACTTCTGTTTCCAAGTTATGGAAAACTATCTAACAATAAGGTTACTCCAGTGTTGAAGTGGTTTTACTGGATTGTCTGTGGATTCTTCATCAATGGATGTCTGTAAGAATAGCTTCAAAAAGACTTCAGTAGAAATAAAATTTGTTTGGATTAGAAGAAGGAAGAATGATGTCTGAATGGCCTTCATCCTTATTTTCTATTTCTATTTATAATTTTAAAACATTGCAAGTTTTCTAGTTCAAAAACCTGCATAATTTAGAAATAATTATTTTCTATAAATTCTCATTCAGGTGTAAAACTTTCAGTCTGTACACATACTGAAGATCAATATTTGCAATTCTATCTCATAAATTCTGATTCTGGTAGCTGTATTAAGAATTAAGAGGTCAGAAAAGGGATCTTTGTGCAGGTTTTTTTCCTTTATTTTTTTTCCATTCTCAACCTCCCCCCAAGTTTGTATACATGCATCTGTAAGTTATTGTTAACATGAAGTAATCTTGGATTACCTAATGCTTATATATCACTAGCCTACCATGATGACAAAATGGTTATTTTACAGTCAGAACTGGGCAAAATCCCTCACTAATTCAAACTCTGTTTTGAAGCAAAGTTGACTTTTGAGATTATATCATTTGCAAAATGATTACATTCAAAACATGACATTGGGAGCAGCAGTAGGCAGTGTAATGGCTCTACTTGTCATTAAATCAGTTAAAGCCAAAACAAATGGGATGACTATCACTGTTATGGAGGCAATTAGCTCATTTTGTTATAAATGCAGTAATGTAATAACCTTGATTTGCAATTCATCTGTCTGGGAGGTCATTTCTTTTGTTACGATGCTATTTTTATTTCAAATATTTCTAAACATGGTTTAATCAATATTTATTTGGGAATTTCCACCACTGAGAAGGACATTTGGTGCTTGGAATCATAGTTTCTGCAAGATTATATTGGCAGCTTCTGACTGATGCTTTGGAGAACAATTCCTGTTCTTTTAAAAGAGAAAAACAGGTTATCTTAGTGCACATTATCTTCCAAAACTAAACACCAAGGACTACTGCAAACTCTTCTTACTGGTGTCCATAGAAGAATAAAAACGTCAGAACACATTTATTTCCTCTCAAAAGTTTGAACCCCAGCAATTCAGCCCCAGAATCGTGCCTGTCTGATGTTTGTGTTTATATATTTGTTAGGAATTTTAAAATTGCAGGCAAGTGTTATGCTGAGTACCCTTTAGCAGTGTTCAGAATTGACTGTTAAAATTATGGAAAGTATATAAACTGTCAGTTTAGCTTCACATCAGAGATTTTTTGCTTTTGCTTTTCTTTTCAGTGAGGAAAAAAAAGCAGATGTCATTTGAAGGATTTGCAAGGTACATGAACTCCGAAGAATGTTCGATATTTAAAAGCCAGCACAAGACCATCTACCAAGATATGACCCACCCATTGTGTGACTATTTTATTTCATCTTCCCACAACACCTACTTGATAGCTGACCAGCTAATGGGACCCAGTCATCTGTGGGGATATACCAGGTATTTAGATACTGATTTTTAATATTTAATTTAAATTTTAATTTAAAATTTAAATTTTAATATTTTAACATCCTTTGGCTGTTTTTTTAAATGAATACTAAGTCACGTATAATCCTACTTGGCAATCAGGAACAAAGCCATCACAGATACAAGTTGAAAATGTGAGAGTGGTATTTTGTTTTGTGGATAGACTTTTCAATATACTTGCCAAACCATCTGTTCATAGTCTGGAAACAATCTACTTTTTCACTTACACCTCAAAAAATCAACCTTGCAGCAAATTAAATCTATAGTATGGTGCACAGTATATGATTAAATCAGTTTTTAATCTCAACATGCCATGCAAAAGTAAATAACTCCCTGTTACAAATATAAAATTCCCAGGTAAACTGTATCTGATCAATATGTAGGATGTAAGGGCATAGTTGTTGGAGTATGTCAAGGATATCTATGCTCAGTGCATGCTGCACGTTAAGAAACAATAACAAAGCGTGGCCACTCTGGTAGCCAGGAGGGAGAAAAACTGTGCAGTGTGTAACTCCAAGATGATGATGATCTGATGACCAGGATGCCTTATTGCCAAGAAAGGGAACTAAAAAAGGGATCGTGTAATAACAGCAACATAGAGGGGCAGAAAGTATTAGGAACTTGGAAGACAAGTGTCCAGCATTCCTATTATTTGTACTGCACTAGTGACATGAAAGCAGTTGGAACTTTTATCTCAACTTCTTTTTTGTTTTGGTGGCTCTTTGAATATTCTATAATGACTTGCAATCATCAGAAACATTAGTGAATTTCTAACAGTATTTAAAATTGTATGATGTTAACTCTGCATTGCTGAAAGTAATTACTAAGAGGGTATAAACCCCAATCTCTTCATCTTTATCTACTGTTAGTGTGAGGAAAATGCTAAAATCAGCTAGAAGCATCTTTGAGATATTTTAAATGTGAAGGGCAGCATGTAAAAGACAGGTTGGTAATTAAGTAAAACAATCTGGAAGAAACATTTCAATTAGTTACAAGGCAAATATTAGAGACCTAAGACCTTTAAGGGGTGCCATTAGCATATTAAAAATTCAACCAGTAAATTTAAGGCATCTGAGAAACTTTAGAACTCCCTCTTACAAGTAAGGTGGGGGTAGAACAACTGAATTATGCAAAGACCAAGCGCAACCTGACTCTCTAAGTGCAATGCTGTTATTTTTAAGTACAGTGATCCTCAAACTTGCAGGAAGTCCTGGAAAAACAGTAGAAAAGGCCATTTCAATCATTTATTCTTCTATTTTAACTGACAGTTTTGAAGGTTATTCAGGTAATCCCTTATTCTTTAATGCTCCAGTATAGTTTATTACCTAATATATCTAAGATAAACAACAGAAAGTATTGCTCTGCCTCATATCAGTATAATTCTATACGATTTTTTTTATGATGAAAAAGTGGAGGCTTTTTTTTATTTTTTGTAATTAATCGATGTGGCTTGTAAACAGAAATACAGCAACTTGTATAAAAAAGTGTGGTATCTTTCTTTTGCCTGTGAAATTGTTTCTCTTGCTCTTTTGAAGCGCTCTCTTAAAAGGATGTCGTTGCTTGGAAATAGACTGCTGGGATGGCTCCAACAATGAACCCGTTGTGTACCATGGCCACACTCTTACAAGCAAAATTCCATTTCGTTCTGTAATCCATGTGATTGACAAGTATGCCTTTATGGTACGTTTCTTCGTGTGTGTGTATATGTAAGTTAGTTAGAATGTGATGGTGGCTTTAACAAAGCCCAGGGACATGGCCGTTGTCAGAGATTCTCCAGGGTAAAACAATAAGAAACAGAGGCAGTGCTTGTGGCAATGGGCATTGCTGAAATTAATTACATGAAAATTGTGCTATCTGTTCTTCATATATTTTTAATTTTTTTTTTTTTTAAGGAAGGGTAAACATATTTTGCTGAATGATTATAAACCAAACTTGTTGCAAAGAATTCAGGTGATCTCACTTAGTGTGTTAGGTGGAATGCTCACCTGAGATCATTTAAGCAAGGACTGAATATAAAGTGAACAACTACTTCAGAATCAGTCTGGTGTTCTACTGCTTTATAACTTTTAAATCTTTTTGCTTCACTTACTCTTCTGTTGCTATCATTCTGCCTTATATCTTACATGTGAATTTATGAAATAGACAAAAATATTAGATTATAGCTGAGTTTGAGACTTACTCTGTTTTCCATTTCCTCTCTCTTTATTTTAAATGTTGAACCTGATAAAGGTTGCCAGCTACTGATGTCTTTTTGTCAGGTGACTTGCTAGGGGAGTGTCCTATCCTACCCATCTCTGGCAAAACAGCAAAAGGTGGAGAGGTTTTGGTACTGTTTCAGGCTTTTGTAGAGGTTTCTGACAAAACTCCTTGCTCAATAAGTCCTGAATGAAATTAAGATATCTCTTGAATTCAGGCCAGCCTTACATTTAAATATATACAGCTATGATCATACATTTATATGGATTTTTATACATGTATGTTTATAGCCTTCTCAGTGTTAATCAAAGCTGTGGTTTTTTGCTGTTCTGATTCCTATATACAATTTAATTCGCCTCTGATTTTAAAATCGAAATAAAAACCGTGGTTTTATTTCACTGTTCTTCAAAACCCACTAAATACAAGTCTCCTGCTCTTGCAAATCCACCACATGTTGTACTTAACTATAATGCAAATTTTATTTCACAGGGACAAGTTAGAGCAAGATGATAAAATCACAATAGGTGATGGTTCATACCAACTCTGTTTCTACTAATGGTCAATAGCAAATGCTCTGGGGACAAATGTGAAGACAGGGTAAAAAAATAGTACTTCCCTTAGAAACAGACAATTTAGGTCCTGCCCAAGCCAAGATTTTATTCAGAGTTTTGTTTTCAGTAACCACCAGTATTACTGGCAAGTTATGAGGTTCTTACACAGTCTAAATGGGCATGTTTCTTTTGACCTGTTCTGATTTTTACTCAATTTCCCGTGTTTTACGTGTCTTGTTTGAGTACTGTGATGAGCAAAGTGTGAAGGGTCCCAAGAAGAGTTTTTGGTATTATGAAAAAAGTGCATGCATAGCTTGTTCGTGTAAAGGCCATGATTTCTGAACAAGCTTTATGGATGCTCAGCTTGAAATGTCATCAGTTAAAATCTGTCAGAAACTAAAGCAAAAGACATTTAATCCTGCTGTACTTCATCAGTTTTAATTTTAGAATCTGATTTTACCTTTTAAAAACCAAACAGTTTTTATACCTCTGTATATGTCTAGCCCTGTTTTAACCCCTCTTAACATCCTAAAGATACACTTTTCTCTTCTTCAGTTGTGCTTTCCCTTTTCCATAAGTATTGTGAGCCTTTATATTGTGTTACTAACCTGGAACAACTGACCTACATTCTGAACATTTGAAAATAAAGGAAAATACAGATCAGTAAGGGGACTTTTATAAGATATTTTGCAAAAGCAAGTAATCCTCTTTTTATTTATGAACAATAAAATCTTTGAATTATATTTTCAGTCATCTGCCTATCCACTTGTACTGTCTTTGGAGAACCACTGCAGCCCTAAACAACAGGAAGTAATGGCAGAGTGTTTAAAAAGTATTCTAGGTGACAAACTTCTTTCTTCACCAATTGGTGGTGAGACAGAGATGACTAGACTACCTTCTCCTGAGGTAATAAGATTGCACTTTTCTCTTTGAAAGACATGGAAAGAGATGTGTTTTGTTTGTTTTTAATTCTCTGAAACTGAATGTATGGAACACTTCTGGTGTCTGAAATAGACCTCAGATATTAACAAAAAGATGTTTAAAACAGCACAGAAAAGCCACATGAAAAGATACATGTTAGTGTATCTGTTATCTGCTGATTTATTTTTTGTTGTTTAAGTTGAAGGAAATTCCTGAAATTTAAACGTGTTATTGAAATCGAAACCTGAATCTAAATTTTTTGCCAGTAACAGTGATGATGAAACTTTCTTATTGAGTTCTGCTACTGCAAAGACATTCTCTCTTTCTCAGTGTGTTTCTCCCTAAGACTGTTTCTCAGCTGGTGGCTTCAGCCCCTTGGGATATGAAGTCAGAAAAGGCAATTAGATGGGTGTTGAAAATTTTATTGCAAACTAAAACAAACAATTTCCCATTGTTCCAGTCTTTGCACACAATTCTCTTTCAAGGACAAAAGTTTTTTTTAAACCTCTTGTAGCACAATTTGTACATCTAAAATACTTATTTAGACTTGTCGCTCTTGCAAGTGATAGATATATTTTATATCTTTTCTTTTTTTTTACGGTAATTGAAAAAGAATGCAAATGACAATGTGGGGAGGAAACGCTGTCACAAGGAAGAAAAAAACATACAAAGGGATATAATAATTTTAAGGATTTATCAAGGAAAAAAATTTTTGAAGAGATGTGTCCTAAAGACATGCTAAAGAAATATGCATTCTGCTATATTTCCATAAGAATGTAGTTGTAAATATATTTCTATAATAAATTTTTCACCCAAAATAGTTTTTTTTTTGGTTGTAGCATTACATTTTTTTATAGCACAGTGTCCAATATCACTTTGAAAACTTTAAAGTTTTTTTGTAACATAAAAAAATATAACCTTTATTGAACAGGAGGGTTTGTTTTGAAGCTTCTGAGAGCATGACTGGATTCAGTGTATTACATGTCCAAGGATCATATGTTCTCTGTAGCAAGCACAAAATCACTGTACTGCATATGAATCATGGAGTCACTGAATCACATACTTGAAAATATTACTTTTTAAGAGGTGTGTCCCTTACCGTGTGGTTACTGTGACACAGGGAATTCATACTTCATATTTCCATAGCTTAGAATTTTCATGTGTCAGCTCTGTAGAATTTTTGCCTGAAAACACATTGCTGGGTCTATAAGTATGGAAATGCTATTTACGTGAGATTCATTCTCCTGAACTTTTAATATATTAAAATTATGTGCGATGAGTTCCACAACTGTGTGAGGTGTAAGGGTTACCTAAATAATACCACTATCCTCAGCTGTTTACAAAAGTCTGAATTTAATAAATTATTACCTTGAGAATGAACAAAAATCAGGATCATCTCCATTTCTCCTAGCTGCCCTGATCAAGCATGTAAGAAAAATCAGTAGGATTTTACTTAGCAATGGAAATATGCAGCGATGACTGAACTTGTAAATTGAGTAGTAAGTTTGACTTTTGGGGAGCATCTTCAAAAAAAGAATCACTTTTGGTCCATGTTCAAAAGGAGTTTAGTGGCTTCACAACTTTAAAGCTTGGGACCTTGTGTATATTCAAGGCCTGGGTAAAATCATTATCATTTGAGTGAGTCAGATGCTGAACTTAGTCTTCAACCTGCTTTACTTAAGCTGTGCAAAAGAGATGTTACAGAACCATAAATGATGAATTTAAAATGCTCTTTGTGAGAAGGATTCTCAGTTAGTGTAAAAAAAAAAAAAAAGCTCCCACCTACATAGTTTACTCTTTCACTTTTTTCAAGATGGAGCACTGGCAAGAAAAGGGAACAAACCATCTCAGTGTTCTTCAAATGGTTCTCTTGTCTGTTCATGAAATAGGATACCACAAAGTTTCTCCAAACAGTTCATAGAAACTTCTGCCAATTACAGGTTCTTTTTAGATCTTGGAGTTTTGAAGAGTTCAATGGAAATTATTTTCTCCTCTGTTGTCTGATCAATCTTCTAATCCCTTTTCTAAGTAGGTTTCGAGCTATATCGTTGCCAGCTGACGTGATTGTGTGTGTCAGGAAGGAGGAATAAAATGCAGAGTAAACCCCTTCTTAGGTGCTTCCTTGGACCGCAGGTCATGCAATGATGTCTCCTATCATTGTAAGTCTAAGTGAAAGGTCCAAGAGGACCTTTCTATGACCTGTTTTAAGGAGGTCCAGAAAAGAAAATTGGTCTCTGCTTTTTCTTAACACTTGCTTGCCCTGAAAAAAAAAAAAAACAAAAAAAAAAAACACCCACCAGAAAACAACAACAACAATAAAAAAAAAACCCAGAAAATTTCAGGAAAAGAAGTTTATTAATACTTTGCCCTCAACCATATATTAACCCTTCCAGCTGACTGTACTAGGACTGTTAATTTCCTGGAATATTACTATATTCTGTAGCATCTCAACATACAATTCTTTCTCTACATGTGGAAGAAAGGGAAGGGAAGACTTTTGTTCTGTTTCTTCCTTTCACACCCCCCTCATTCAATGAGAAACCGAGGCTACTATTAAGCTTCACCAATCTCTTCTACCTCCTTCCCAAGCAGATATTTTTCTACCCAAAGCAAAAGACCTAGTGCCATTCTCTCCTCGCTCTCTTGGCCACTATGGTGTTCCCAAAGAGACTCCATGAATTTCCTTTAATATTCACTGTAATATTGGGTCCTTTGAGTCAGTTCCCACATTAAATTACATTTGACATCACTGACTGGTGCCAGAGATGCCTGCCAGTTGCACCAGCAGTCCTGGTGATATGCTGATATAAAGTGACATAATGCAATGTCATATGCAGCAGTCTGTAGATGAACTTAGAAAATATTAGAATCCAAGAAGAGATACCTTTTTACTTACCTTGCTGTATTCTTCCTCTCTAAGAAGTTTGACAGCTACTGAAAAAAGGAAGTAAGCCCCCAATGTAACGCAGAAAAGAATGTAAACACATTGATGCTTTTGATGAAGGTTCGTTCCTCAATTATTTTTGTAGTACATCAAAGTGCCTTACACTGCTGACAGGATATATACAAGAGCTACTTAGGAATTTTCCATTATTTGCAGGTTTCCTGTCACAAAAGTGGAATGAGATATTGATGTGTTGTTGGCTGAAAGTGAAGTGGCAACTACTGTTATTTTACAAGTTGTCTTTAATGTTTACCACACAAGATCAATTACTATATGGTGGTGGTTCAGAAGCATATCTGGCCAGGATTGCCAAGGTTTCCCCATAGTTACTAAAGCACCAGTCTAGACATAACATTGGAGCGTGTCGAAGAGATTCATATTGCTACTGCACTTTGTTCCCTTCTACCTGTTGCACCAAGAAACTTTCAAAACTTAGTTGTACCTGCCTGTCTGTGATCTGTGGCAAATAGATTCTTACTGACTAACTGTAACATCTGACAAAATGGTAATGGTCAGATTAACCTGTGGTTGTAGGATTCAATATTCATTTAAACATCCCCATATTTACCTCTCCTGTATAATGTTGCAGGGGTTTATAATCTTATTTCCTTGTTATTGAAAAACTAGGGCATGGAGATATTCACTAAGAAATTCAAGACCAAGGCTGCTTTAGCGTGTCTGATTTTGTTGCTTCAGAGATGAGATTCATTCCTATTTTTTTGACCTACAAGTCAAGTATGCAAATGCCTTGACCAAGTCTTTGCATCAGGAATATCTTTGCTTCTTAGCAAGTCAAAACATTTCTAGTCCACTGTTTCGCCTTTCAATCTATCTACGGCATCTATTCTTTACAAAACTGAGAAGAAAGATGTTGAAAATGTAGCATGCCTTGGTGATGACCTATAAAATAAGAAAATCAGTATTGTTTATTATAAAATTTCTGGATTCTCTGGGTTCTAGTGAGAACTTACAGAAGACTCATCAGATTCCCACATTATTTCTGGGCATTACACTCTACAGTCTCTTTCAGGGAACATGCTTTTCCCACAAATGTATGGAAAAGAATGCAAAAGTCACTTACCTGTTGTTCATAATTTTCCTGTACTGTAAAACCACTTCAGAAGATAATTAAAAACAAAAAATTGCCATATTTTATACCATAAATTAGGTAGGTCTTAGGCTGATGGTTTATTTGGTGTATAAAAATCACATCCAAGGTATCTTCTTGGAACCTTGAACTGTGGGAAAGAATTTGTGAGGGAAGGCCCTAAGCACACTATAATAATTAGCCTAGCCAACCTGTAACCATCTTTCTCTGAAATCATCCTTTGGATTTCCTTCCAGTTCATCCACCAGAGATTTAGTTGCCTAGGTAGAATGTCATCTCTGATACAGCACAGCTGTTTAGCCTTGGACCAGACTTACATGAAGTATATTACTGAAGCACAATACAGGGACTGAAATTTTCAGTGTCAGGGTCTTCTCACTGGGTAAATGTGTTGTATGAAAACTTGTTATGAGATAGCTAAAGTGGAACTCCTGATATAATTAATATCTGTTTAACTAGAGCTCAGACATTGATGGTAGTATTGATTTCAAGTATCTCGATAACTGTGATTTATAAGACTGTCACCAAGACATCCATTCACACTTTTACTAAGTGGGATTCTCTTCTTGAATTCAGTGAAGAATGCTGGTGCTGGGTGTTTTTGACAGTTGTACTTAATAAATTTTGTCATTGTCTTAAAAGTGTTCCCTATGTTAGACTTCACAGGAGGTGTTGCATCTTCACCCTATATCAATATTTAAGGCAGCAATGTAAATCTTGAAATAGAAAACTGTGTAAAATTTAAATTGATTTTAACCTTGTTACTTAGCAAGGTTTTCAGGATTAGATATTCCTCCAAACACCTACAGCTGGTTAGGAGATGAGAAAACTACACACTAAATTTAAATAGGGGAAGCTATTCTTCTCTTTTTACACCCATCACCAAAACCAGAATTTATTCTCTACATTTCTGAGGAATTAATTTTGTCCTTTTTTTACATTAATTGCAGTGGTCAGTTAGGTGGGTTTGCCTTATCCAAATCCATGATTTTGTCTTGGAGTCAACTTCAGCTCTTCTGATTTGTGTTGTACATCACGTTAACCAGAATGTACAAGAAATAACTTTTGTTCATTTAATTAAGTAAATATTTGTTCCAGTTGACGGTACTTGGAGGCTTTTGCTTATGCCAGCCTTGAAGATCTATTATGTTTTACATATTTAAATTTTTTATTATGCTTACAGTTTATATAGAAGTACATAGCAAATGTATTGTCAATATATTTTGCCTTTCATATTAAAACTGAAAAGGAGAAGTTATAATGAATGTTCAGCCTATTAGCTCATTAAAAGACTTTTCAGGTCTTTGAAAAGACTTGGACATTTAGAGAAAAAGGTGCTGTGCGTTTAGCACTGCTGATTACCAATTAAAGAACTCCAATTTCACACAGTCACTGGTTTTGTAACCATACATTTGTTATAAGTCTTTTTTTTGAAGATACGTTTGAAGTTCAGACAGAATCCTTGGTGTGTCATTTTTTCAGTTCAGGGTTCACTTTCCGTGATTTTGGGATAACTATTATTGGAATTTGCTTCTGGCCAAATAATAGCAAAATTTCATGTTACTCAAGTATTCTCTGTAACTGTTTTTGAAAACAGAGCTGTGATTTAAAATGTTATCTTTGTAGAAAAATGAAAAAAAAAAACCTTAAACTTGTCCTTCCTCAGGGTATTTACATTTTTGCTAATAGTTTATAAACAGAATTTTAGAAACTGACTTCAAACATCAGGGCCCATTTTTACAGGCTCACACACACCTACTATGGCATTTTTTTACTTAAGCAAATTTACATATAGGAGGCAGTAATGTAGCCATAGAAAGGTTTTCTTTTTCTTATATACCAGCTCCTTTTTTTTTTTTTTTTTTTTTTTTTTTTTTTTGGGTTTAATTTTTCCCCAAAAAAAAAAAA
>VXAY01001095.1:76283-186379 GCA_013399855.1 Oxyruncus cristatus
ACTTCTTTTTTTTTTTTTTTTTTTTTTTTGATTTGTAGGATTAAATTTTACCTACGAATAATGAAATATGAGGCCAAAAGTGGACAGAACTGCTTTTAAATATTGGGAAGTTAGAAGATGCAAAGGAAAATCCAGAACTCTTAAAAATTATGAGTAACATTAATCATATTAAAACTCTCCTAAAAATATCACGGGGAGAAAAAATGAGTGCATCAATAAGAAATGAAGGAAATGTTAAAGGGCATCCTTATTCTGAGTCACCAGTACAGAGAAACTAATCAAATCTTACAGTAGCATGGCATTGATAGATATTAAGCATAGGATATCTCATTCCAGTGGCACACTGACAAATTACTAATACAAGATCTGAAGTGATGAGGGGATTATGAGCAATGGAGATTGCCATGTAAATAACTGGAATGTCTATTTCCTTGCCTATGGCTGTAGTTTCCATGACAGAACTTTGGGTTTATATGTTTGTATCATCTGTACCTTTCCTATTCACTTAATGATACCTTCAAATACAGTATTTCATTTACCTTTCATTTACTGTGAGATTATTTGTTCCCCCTTTCCGTAACCTTCCCAGCATTATAAACTTCCTTTTCACTAGTGCTTATGAAGCCTAAGGAATATTTTTGTGGATCACTTTATTCAAGAATAATAGTAAGTCCTGTTACTCACAGTTCCTGTGTACAGCTGTAGAGGTGAATGTCTGCTATAATAGCTCCTTTACTATCAATGTTATTTCATAAATCTAAGGGAAATATATTCTCCTAGGATTCAGGTGCATAGGTGAAAGCCATGTTGTAAGAATTGATTTCATTCAATGATTTTTTTCTCTACATTTTGCGTTATGGAAGCTGAAACATGCCCATTTAAAAACAGAGAAATTACTTAGATAAAATCACAAAACTCTGTTACTTCCCTGACCAGATCAGCACGAGGATCCACTGTAAAATAACAAAGTTTTAATTTGGTACACTAGACAGATATGTACAAAGGTACCAATCAGACAGGGTAACAAATTTCCTGCAGCTGCAATAATAGCTAAAACAACATCAAAATTAACATCAGGTACATGTCTCTAAGGATATATATATTTAAGATTATATTATGCATAGTAAAAAAATACACCTTCTATGCTTTGCCTGGCCATCACCTCTGATACTTACTTCCTACTTTTATCTTTTCACGGTTTCAGCATCTGTGTGTCTGTGGTGGAGAGCCTTTTCTCCTGTCATGGGGTTAGATAGTCACACTCTGTCTTGTGCTTTGATCCCCAGATTCTGTTTGGTTTACTTCTTTTTGGCTTTTGTCTCATTGATATCTATCTTCATTTTGTTAACTCACTTCATTATACTTAACAAACAACTTTGAACATGGGTTAAACAAAACTAAGAGGTGAAAACCTACAATTAATCCATACAAAATTCTGGTTACTGCTGTTTAATCTCTCTTCTACAGGCATTAAAATTCAAAGTTCTGATAAAAAATAAAAAAATTGGAACACTTGAAGAAGGTATGCTCAGGACAGATGAGGAGACTGCTACTGAGACTGTGGCTGGGACTGTAGCTGAGACTGAGGACATGTCTGAGTCTGACTTGCTGTCTGATGAAGAGACAGATGACACAACCCCTATTTACCGATCCAAGAGTCCCTCTAAAAGAAGAGGAGATCGTAGAACTTCAACGCCACCACCTTCAAAAAAGTCAAAGGTAACTTTTGTCTTGACTGAATATAGAGAACACATAGATGTATGTCAGCTTATTTTTTTCTTTCTTTTTTTTTCTTTTAAGAAGAAGGAATATATTATCCTAAAATAGAGACTAAATTTAAAAGCTAGACTTTAAAACAACTTAGAACAATGCATTTTGAAATGACATGTTTTAGTTCAAGGTTCCAGGGTTTTCCTCTTCCTACAAGTAACTCCGAACTGGACCACATTTTAGTATCCAAATAAAAGGCAACCCTTCCCCATGCTCCCATCTTGAGCTTCAACTGCATTTTTCTCTTTCAAGTCTTGCGTTTGTACCAAGTGTTCAATACCACAATAGATCTAAGATGAAGTTGCCCAAATATTTTATGGGTTCCAAGACCCTTCTGGAGCTATGTACGGAGAACATTTGTAGCAGTTCCTGATGATGACAGACAGAGTTAACTATTTCTTCCTGAGGTCCACCAGTCTATCTTGGAGATCTTGAATAGTTACCACTCCCCTATTTTCTTCTGTTCTAGATTTATGCATGAAATTAGGTGCACATTTCTGGTAGTGCTAAAACATTTTTCAGCACTTAGAATAGAAAAGGTGCTTTTACATTTTTCGTGTGGGGACTTAACATTGAGTATTATTTCTGAAAGAGAGTGTAAAAATTGGACATGATCTTTTTGAAAGGCAAATTGAACTTAACTCATATCTTTATCCAAGTATAATTCTCTACCATGGGAATCTGGTGCATCATCAGGATTAAAACTACTTTGTTCAAGTTTTTTAAGACATTAAGCTTCACTCTGTATCCAGCCACTGTTCCACATCATGCTCTAATTACCTGAATGTGGGTAAACTGGCAATGCTCCTCAGAGCCCAGTGTTCTTGCTGAGAGGCAGTGTTTCTTCTGTCTCCCTTTTCTTTAAATGATTTGATGGTCAAGATCTTTGCTTTTTTCTCTTTCCACCTGATGAAGAGAGATAGTAAGAAAAAATTACGAGAAAGGATGGAGTCCTCTCTGAAGAGGAAAGGCCAACTTTCCAGATAATATGGTCAAATATATCTGTAAGATGATGTTAGAGACCAGAACAAACACCAAGTACTCAAGAGCAGCAACAACATGTATCTGGTCATACTTCACAGGCAGAAGAGAAAATGGTACTCTGTTGGAGTATTTATCCTCAGGTCCCATTATGGTAGGGTGGGAAAGCATTTGAATTCACAGCCAGGATACCCCAGTGATGCTGTTCACTTTGCCTGTGTCCCTGCCTGCCACATCCAGAGAGTTGTGTTCTTCAGGACTTCTGTGACAGATTCCTGTTGCTCTTCATGAGACATAGCCCCAGAATAATTAATGCACTTGAACTTTGCGTAGTTTAAGAGCATGAGCAGGGAATCTCTATTATTTTGTCAGGTGAGAATTTGCTTTCAAAAGCTTTAGTGCTTTGTAAACATTATGAGCATCGTCAGCTCTTTGCTGGGTACTGCCCCTGCTTAGCTCAAAAATGATGCCAAGTAAAAGGGTCACATAGTACCTCACCATGAGAGAGAAGACGCTGGTAAAATCTCAGTCCTTTGCTTTTGCTTGCTTTGGTGATGGAGCAAGACTAAACAAAGATTTCGGCAAAAGAACTTTCCACTTTAATTAAGAAGAAAAGAGTTTTCATAACTTCAGAGTGATGCTTGGAGGAATATGCCTATGACTAATTTGCTTAGCATGGTAAAATATTCTCCTGTTATTCTACATTTTGTAGTTGAGTTTATGCTATTGATCTTTTCTAGTACTTTATGTATTTATGAATATAAAGTTGGATGTATATTTTAAATGAGTGTTTAAAGCCATGAAAAATTATGTTAATTTACATAACAATCTCAGAATGAGGAAAATTATAAAGCTATACAAAAGAACACTGTGATAGGAAGCACTGGCAGCATCTCTCCATTCACCCTACTATTGCTATGATAAACATGGACACAATAACCTTAATTATCTCTGGCTGTATCAACTCTCACTATCAAAAGTCATAAATTCATTAATTGTGACACATTTTCTCATACTTTATTAATATAAAATGATAGTTTCTCTGAATTAATAACAGCAATAATAATGAAATATGAAAATTTGGTGACTTTTTTATTTTTCCATTATTAGGTGAAGAAGCCAAAAATTGCCATTGCATTGTCAGACCTTGTGGTTTATACCAAATCTTCAAAGTTTGTGAGCTTTGACCATTCCCTAGAGAATCAGAAGTGCTATGAAAATAACTCAATTGGAGAGGCTAAAGCACGAAAATTTGTAAAACATTCAGGTAATTTATTTTGATTTAATCAGCTAAAAGTTACATTGTTGATATGGCTCACTGTCAGGGCATTGGAAGGGTTAAAATTTTATGAAACTCATACTGTCTGATTTTATTTGGTTGTTTTTATAATACTGTTTTAAAAATGTCCTTTGCACTGCATTTTTTATTTCAGCTGATTTTGTGAGGAAAATTGAAATTCGACTTTCTTTTAATTTCATGCAGCTTTATACGAACAAATATTAACATAGTCTATAAAATGTATGACTGCCTTTTGATTCATTGTTTTCTGCATCAAATAATTTAGAAGTTATAGTCAATACTTGAAAACATGTGGACTAGATTTCACACTCCCTTCCATGTCTGGTCTCAGCACTCCCTGGGGTTGGGCACGGAGTCCCCCTGGCTTTGGGGAGAGCTGCAGATCAGACTGACAGAATGGATAAATGCCAGAGAGAAGGCAGTTTGCTCCATTGGACCCAACCTTTCATACCAGCCAGGTTGGGTTATTCAAAACTCATTCTGTGTTGGAGCATCTCCATTTGGTGCAGCCACTACAGTGCAGCCTCTGCTGTTTGAACTCCAGCTGTCTGCCAAGAGCCTTGAGGGAGTGTTAAGAACAGAGATCAGCGGCCGTGACAATGAATCTGCCACATGCCCATTCACTCAGGGCCAGCCCAGCTGCCACCCACCCCTTTGTGGAGGTGATTCAGTGGCTGGTTGGGCGAATGCTGCAGAACGGCATCAAAACAAGTAGGATTTTGCCAACAGACAGTCCTCTCTGGCTCCTCTGGCAATCTAGTGAACATAGAAGTAGTTATATTGAAAACAAACAAACAAACGAAAAACAGCCAAAACCCCACCCAAAGAAGCAACAAACCAAAACCAAACACCCCCCCCCCGCCAAAAAAAAAAAAAAAGGGGTGAAAAAAGGATGGAAAGGATCAGAGTGGTGACTCTGAAAATGAAAAACCTTTTTTTCAATTACTAAAAAGGAATCGTGTAGATAGAAGTCACCCGAAGTTTCCCACATCTGTATGGTTTATGCTCACACATGAGGAGGGATGGAACACTGCTAGCAGGAAGAAAACCAACACACTTGCTATCTTCTGAAGCTTAGAAAACAACCATTTAAGTGTCATTTAAAAATGTGCTATGCACTGGTCTTGATATTCTTCAGTCATTTTATTTAATCATTGAAACAGCAAACAAGCTAAGATCACCTTGGGGTGATTTTTTTCTATTTGAACTACTAAGAATGAGGGGGCTTTTTGAGCAGTTTTGGGTTTTGTGTCTTAGTTTTCCATGAGAACACAGTGGGCTTACAGTAAAAATCATATATTTGCTTAGCAAAGAGGTGAAGAAACAGAATATTTCAGTGAAGGAATGATTCTTGGTTATTAAACTTTTAACAAGAGTCTGCATTATACACAGAAACATGATCCAAATATACACAAAATATTGAAGTTTTAAAATAGGATTTTAGCTGTATCTAGGAGTGGTATATTAATATATAATACATATATTAATGTTAAAAAAGAATACATTGTTATGATATTGAGTTAAAAAAACTGCTGGCTCAGATTATTGTATTTTTATTGTTATTTATTTGAATAGACTCTCTTTAATAACAAAGTTTTTCTTATCAAGCTTTTACCATTCTGTTTTTAAGCTAAAGAGTTTATTTCACATACTACAAGATTTATTACAAGAATCTACCCGAAAGGAACAAGAATGACGTCTTCAAATTATAATCCTCAAGAGTTCTGGAATGTGGGGTGTCAAATGGGTATGTTTGTCTGCAGAGACTGTTGTATTCGTGGTTTTACAGATACAAGAGTTTTTTTGCTTCCTGGAGTATCTTTTTTGTTATGTAAGTTACATATTTTCCCCCAGTGGCATCAATTTCATTTTGTGTTATTTAAACTTCTCCTTTAGCCCACATATCCTAGCAATTTTTCATCCCTCGTAATTATAAATATCACTTTGTGTTAAATAGCTGTATCTTATCCTAAACATCCCATTTATTATATTTTATTAGTTTATTTAGTTTATTATTAGTTTATTTAAACAATATAACATTTTTAAGCTTCCATTACACAGCAATGGAAGTATCTTCTGAAGGATCTGTGGGTTTCCCGTGGTTTTCTGTGACTGAAGTTGCACAGATGCAGGAAATGTGGGCACAACAATTAATATTGTTCCCAGAACACTATGTGCTGCTGCAAGGAGGCACTCAAACACTCCTGGTCAGCACAATACCCAGGTGCAGCTGGGAGCTGCTGGGAGTCTCCAGGGTATGTACAGATGCAACATAAATTTAGCATCTCATTTTCCAGTACAAAGTTCCATGAACGATGAACAAATGACAATAATTCCTGCTTCTCTTCATTCCAAGTTATTAATTTGAAACTGTTAAAAATAAGCGTGACTTCTGTACTCAGCAGGCTTTGAGAAACCTCTCACCTGTAAGCATTTTCCCCTTTTTAATGGCTTTGGAGACAATCTTGCCTTCATCTCTTTGTTCTTCAGTTTAAAAGATTCTCATTTACAGAGTATTTTTCTATGTCTGTCTGCTACACCTTCTGCAGCCTTAGGAAAAGTAGAGAACGATATTTTTTGCATCCACACATATATTCTGTCTTTTATTCTGAGTCTACACCACGGACGCCTGAGGGAGACCCTGGGGTGAGCAGGGCAGTTTGCCGTAGGCTCCCAGTTTTGAGAGGTAAAGGGTACGGTCTCACCTTGTTACATTAAAATACACACTCATCCAAGGACAGGCACAGATTTTGCTTTGCCTGTAGGGCCCTGAAGCTTATGTCACCCTTGTTCCAGGCTGTCTTCTTCACTGGTTTCTTTTCTCAGCTCCAAAAATATCTTCTGTGGCAAGTTACCTTCTCCAAAATGTTGTGAACAGTGTGCAATTTCCACTTAATCATACGGATTATTTGTTTAACCCCCAATGTATCACCAGCTACGCTCCTACGCTTCAAGAACTTAGAGTGAGCACTATATATACTATCCCCATTGCTAATAAACACTGGTAAGTTTGTTTCATGCTTAGAGGAAGCACTGGCCAGAGGTCCTTAATTTAAAATTGAATTAATCTCCCAGGGTTATCATGCTGCAGTTTACTAGTTTTCTTTCTAGCCTGTAAATCTCTATACTTCTCTCTGCAAAAAATACCCATTTGTTAGATCTCAGAAAGAACTGAAGTCTTTCAAAATTAGTTGACTCAGAGTATACTTTAAAGAAAAGTCATTCTAAACAATGGTATGCGAAACATATGATTTTTGGTGTATAGGGGGTTTGGGCCCCTTCCTGGCAGAATTGAAAATATGCAGGAAGTGGTTAAATCTGCCCTCTTGGTCCCTTCATTTGCATCTTCATAAAAAAAAAAAAATCTCATGGGAATAGGCTGATTTAAACAATTCTCCATGTCTATTATTTCCAAACCATGTTAGATCTATTCTTAATCCCCTAATCTGTTTTAGATAACTGTTTGGCAGAAATATAACTGCTCTTCACAGTGCAAGTCCCAGAGGGAATCTCAGTGAATCTTCTGCTGATGTCCTTCCACTGACTTTACACAGATCTTTCAATTTTTATGTCTGTCCTGTGTCTGCATAGTCCACATACCCTTCCTGCCTTCCTGCTATTGCGCTTTACATCCCATGCACAGAAGTAATCCCTCCACATCCCTTCTGCCACTTCCCTAAAACTGTTCACAGCACTCTCAAATTTCTCCTATGTCGCCTATTCCCCTTCCTCAACTCCTTTGACCCTCCCCACACCTGCCAGCTTAAGTTCCTTTAACATCCATGACTCTTCTGGCTGTGCAAAGAAAATGTGTTAGGTTTTGTTCAAACCTGCGTATAATACTGCCTGCCAGGCCTCTGCATCATGTAATGATGAGAGCTGAGCTATTCCTTCACTTCCCCTAGTGATAGACCCAAAACAGTGCTCTTCTCTGTACCTTGCCAGCAATTTTCCCTAAATTGCTTGGAACATATTAACTTGGAGCAGCCTGGCACTCAGCTAAAGCAGGATGAAACGGTCCAACAGGCTCAAGATTTGTTGGAGCTGAGGACGAGAAATGTAATTGTGTAAACCTAATTTCCAGAGGAAGGCAAGTTAAAAACCTCAGTTAAGAGTACAGTTTCCACAAAATCGCTTTTGGATATCACTGTGCACTCCGTGTCCATTCTCTGAAAATTGAGACTCATGAGAGAAGGATAGGTTTTGTGAACAAATAGGTCTTATGGAGAAAAAAATGCCTTTTAATAGTCTGTGGAAAATTAGTATGCCTCCTGCATACAACTGCAGTGTGGCACTGGAAAGAACTGGTTTGGTGTATCCATAGCTCCTTTTTATTTAGTAAATAAAATGAATGTAAAGATTTATGCAGGGAAATAAAATTCAGGACAGTTATTCAAATAAACATATATCAGTTGAATTATATTGACTGAAAAAAAGCAGAGCAAAAAATCCAAAACATAAGAAAGCTTCAGTGAAAATAAAAATAGAAAGACTTAAATATCCTTTTGAATATGGCCTTTGCATGCAGTATGAAACATTATCCATGTATCCACTTTACAGGAATCACCAAAACATGTCATAAGTTATATGAGAAAGCCATGGTATGGCAGGTACAGAATTTTGTATCAAAAGAGGCCACATAGAGCATCTGCTTTCTGGAGCACTCATAAAAATTTATATGCTACTGTGAAAGTTCCCCTACTTGTATGATGGATTTTTTTCTTATTCTAGTTTTTGTTTTGGTCTGTGACACCGAAATGTAGCTTGGCAGTTTTGTCATATCTGTTTTGTGGCTCAATGTCGTGTGCAATAATATGGTAAAAAAAATGCATAAAAAGAGGAGTGATAAAAAGTTCTCTAACTAGTTCTGATTTTAACCTCTGAAGCTACCTCAGGAAGAGAAACCCACTTATTTACATCTTGGTGTGCCTCACCTTGTGCAACTTAAAATGACTGAAGTCTGACCTTGCTTGGGTTCTGTGTCAATACCTATGTTATTACTGTCTTCCTAATATGGTTTTAACAGTCCAAAAAATTCCTCTTTAAGAAGTGAAAACTAGATTAATTACAACCTGGTTAATGAACTCAACTGACAAATTGCCCCTATTTCATTTCCTAGGCGAGGGGGATCTTGAAGGTGTTTTAACCTGCTTGACAGGGGAGGCCATGCACTGTTTTTGGTCAAGCTCATAAGACTCTCTTTCTAACATTCTTTCTCCTTCCATGTTTTTCGTATCCTCCAACTCCTGCAGAATAGTCTCCACACAACTGTCATAAATCTTACTAAATACTGATGAATAATGTGTTGTGGAAAGATAGTACTAAGATGCCAAAGAAATAAGTGTGTTTAATATGTAGTTGGAAAAAATTCCACAGCTGTAATAGGCCACACAGCCATCCTGGTTTATGGACCTCCCCAAAAAGGTTACTTTGTTTCTTCCTGTCCAAAAGTCCTCAGCCCAGTGGGACAGCTATTAGAATGGCAGTCTCCAGGAATATGATTAATCTAATACTTCCAGTAAGGACCCATTTTTATATGTTGTCCATTAAACTTCATTGATTTGATCGCCACAAGCTGTGGTGGGGAAGTTAACGCAGGTGTAGACATGTACAAGTTGGATGGGAAGATATCATTCAGTATATGAAGCTCCCTAAAATGTACTCAGCTTTCCTTTGGAATGGCTCCAAGGTCTGGGAGTTGTTTTGAATGATGGTTTCATGTTCCTCCTGCAGAAATGTGTCTACTGTCAGGTTAATGAGAAAACTCTTGGGCTGTTTTGCAGTCTGTTTATTTTTAGGCAGTTTTTGGTGTTTGTATTTCACTAGAATTTAATTAAAAGCAAGAAAAATTGAATTTAATTTTCTCAGTTTTTCCAGCTACATTCACTTCAGACAACCAATAGAATAGTAAATCATTTAACTGAAATTCAATAAATTTTAAAGAAAGAAAAAATTACAGGGGCACATATACCTCTGAAATCCTTGATTTTCTTATTCTAAACTCTGTGTCAGTGAGTCAGACTAAAACAGAAAAGGGAAGCTAGTAAAATACACTGTTCTGCCAAGAATCACAAGTCAAAAAAATTTTAAAAATTATTTTGTAAAAGTATCTGTTTAATGATGAATAAAATCAGTTAAATGACAACCAAAAGATGCTCAGACTTACACTGAAGTATAACTTTCAGACTGACACATTCATTAGATAGCAAAAATCAATTTAGACTTTAGATTTGTAATTTATCAGGAATGCTTTAGGTACTTCTCCCACGAGAACCTCTCAAGAGAGGATCCCTAATTGAAACCTCTCCCAGATATATGTGGACAATGGATGACTTTTAATCACCCGACATCTTTTTGTCCAGTAGAACTACTTGTAATTATGTAGGACCAATGTCAGCAATTATGAACTGTGGGATTGAATTCTTAACATTTCTAATGACAGCATCTTTAGAGCAAAAGTATTGAATTGAATAGGTCAAATGACAATAAAAAAAGACTGACTGCCCATTCTAAGCATGTTATGTCAGACAGTTCTGCATTTACTTAGTTCTCAGAAGAGTAGTTTCTCTTACCACGACAGAATTCCTGATGTTGTCATTCAGAAATCAGATGTCTGTAGAATAAGAGCAACCATTTCAAAAATTTGAAGTCTGAATACCTAAAGCCCAATTTTATTCTGTAAGGAGAAGGAAAACATACATACAGTCTGACAAATTTTTTTGCTCAGAAAAAGAGACGAGAATTTGTGTGCCAAAATTTATACTGTCTATTTAAGCCTGCTCTGTGTTGCAAGGGAACCAATCACTAGGCTTTTTTTTTTTTTTCCTGGTAGACCAAAGTCCTTGTTCATAAAGTTTGGGTGGGATTTCACCAATTCCCAGGCTTGGCAAGAGGGCTAAAGCTGCATGATTCAAAAAAATTAAAAAGCTCAAGGCAAAAGGGACGCTGAGGACACTTAAAAGACTGACTTTGGACAGTATGTCCTCAAGCCTGAATTAAGTCCTCAGAGATGGCAGTGGGGATCAGAGTGACATGTCAAGACAAGACCAAACCAGCAGGCAACGCTCAGAGCCACCTGAGGAGGCTGCTGTAATTTGGCGAAGAGGCTTGCTTATGCTAGAAGTCTTTCTACTTTCTCAGATAGACCCAGACAAAAATGGTGCTTAAAAAAGACCATTTTCTCTGGTTTCATACTCTGACCACTTGGTGATGGAGCACATTATCTTCCTTACATCTGCTGTTAGTGAGAAAGGTTTATGGGGTACTACATATGCATTGCATTTCTCCTATGCAGACTCATCAGACTGCATATGAGATTTAGTATATTGAAAATATAATTCAAAGGGAAATATTATTTCAACTTGAGCACACTGTGATAGTTAATGCTTGCACAAGGCTTAGAAATTAGTGTTGTATTTATCATTCAGCTGATGATAGTATTATCGTATTTTAGTTTGATAGAATTTGTTTACTACTGATGAGATCCCGTTGCTGTGTAGTCTGCTTCCATTAAATTAATGCTTGCCTCCTGGTATATGGAACAGGTGACACTTTGTCATTATGTTACAGTTTATTCTTCCTTCAGATATCTTCAGTTGATTTTAATGTAATCTGATGAGTGAATATCCTCCCTTTGCATCCAGATTTTGAGTCAACTCATACTCAGTTTTAAAAGCCACTTTCATCCCTCTGAAAAAAGTCATGTGGAATACCCAGCCACGTGAGAAATTAGAATCACAGAATGGTTTGGGTTGGAAGGGAACTTAAAGATCATCTAGTTCCAAGCTCCCTACCATGGACAGGGACACCTTCCAATAGACCAGGTTACTCAGGGCCCCATCCAACCTGGCCTTGGACGCTTCCAGGGATGGGGCCTCTACAACTTCTCTGGGCAGCCTGGGCAGCCAAATATACCCTTTTTATTCTGGGCAACCTGTGCCAGGGCCTCACTACCCTCAGAGTACAGAATTTTTTCCTAATATCTAATCTAAACCTACTCTCTTTCAGTTTGAAGCCTTTCCCACTTGTCCTGTCACTACATGCCCTTGTAAATAGTCTCTCTTCATCTTTCTTGGACTTCTGAAATATTTCTCTAAATTTGGGCAGTGATGGATTGGGTGCAGCTGTGAGCTGCATGTGAGAAGAAAGGACAGACTGTCAATGCCCAGCTGGGAGTGCTAACGTGGAATGAAAGCAGTGTCTTCAAATCCAATCACACAGATCATCTCATAAGCGATGGCAACATACCAGATCATTAGGATATGATCCTGTTTTCACCACTATTTCTCAGTCTGTGTGGAATTCAGTTCAAATTTTAAATATTTAAGGCACAGAATTGCCTTGCATTCATTGTGAGTGGCCCATTTTAAGAATAGAGACGATTGGAAAGAGCTGAGGGGATGGCAAGAAGGCTGACGAAAGGTTGGAAGTGTGATCTATCATATCTTTTTAGACTTAAATGAGTGAGGTAAATCATGGAGATACGAACATTGGCAGTGAATGGTTTTTACATATGACATTGCTTGAAATCACATAAAATTTTT
Organism: Oxyruncus cristatus; assembly: GCA_013399855.1. Classification (NCBI taxonomy): domain Eukaryota; kingdom Metazoa; phylum Chordata; class Aves; order Passeriformes; family Cotingidae; genus Oxyruncus; species Oxyruncus cristatus. Next base: position 88,878 of record VXAY01001095.1, read on the forward strand.
AGATGCATTTTAAATAGCATAAAATGCAATTAAGTAACCCATTTTAAGAAAAATTGGTGACAAATATGTCCTTAGCCATTTTAAAATCTTCCCTTTTAAATGGAGAAAACACACTAAACCTTATGTATGTAATATAGCTGATGGAACCAGGAAGCAAAGAATAAAAAATAAAAAATGACAGTTTTAAAATCCCAGCAGGACTATTAATCGAGAGGCAGGATCACAGACAAAAGACGTGCAGTTTTCCTCAACTACCTTCAAATCATACTTACAGGGCTCATTTTGGTTTTAAAAAGCTTTTGCTTTTACTCTATAAATTGTCTGAAATGGTAGTGCTTATGGAAGGCGCTGTATTTGAATATTTAGAAGGCTGTTAGTTCTGCAATTAGTTGTGGGACTGACTTTAGTTAACTCCTTGTGATACAGAGGGTTGAGGTGAAGTATACCCTTTGTATTCCTCTGTGCAGTGTGGATTGTTTCATCTTTTGGAGCTAGGCAATTTGCTGACTTCCATGTGCTATATGAAGTTATTTACAACCGGGGCCTACTGGGACAGCCATGGAAGCTTTGGTACTTTGCAAGATGACTTGAGTATTAAATTCTCCGATCTGAAGGAGATTTGGCCTTGTGGTTTCAGGAAGACAGATCCATTTCAGATGCAGGAATCACACTGAGGAATTCCTTTGCTCCTGTTTTCCTCCAAGACCATGTTTTGCTTTGCTGTTTTGTTTTTGATGTAAACATTAAAAGGCTTTCAGAACTTAATGAAAGGACTGTACTTAATGAAAGTTAAACGTACACAGTGCTAAACTTCAGGTGTCTGTACTTCCCCATGAAACCCATACATTAAGAAGATGTACTGCTCAAATGGTTTCATTGTAAGAACACTTAGGCTTCTTTCCAAAAGAATTTGTCAGTTTAAAGCTCTATTCACACATGCATTAAATTTCTACTGTTTCATAAAACAACAGTACAAAGGATGTTATTGACGGTTCTGCTCTTGAATTCAGCAAAACTGAAATGAAACACTGGGTAGAAATTTAGTCTTCCTTGCCGAAAGATGTTGCTGAACCCCCACTGCTAGGCATAGGCTGTAGTTTATGATCCTTGCCATTTCTCAAGAAGTGTAAGGATTATAACTGCATCTGATTAAAAAGAAAAACTGTGCATCAACAATACATCATAAAGCAGTGTCCAGGGAGGCCCCAAGCAGTTGCAAACCTTGCAAACACTTTTAGTAGAGGTGTGCATCTCAGAGAACAGGATGCAAAATTTCACATTCCCTTAATCACCTTAAAATTCACAATGCCAGAAACCAGTAGGTAAATTAAAACTACTGTTCTGTGTGTGTTTAACTTATTCTGAGGTAAAATTAAATTAAGTGAAAACATAGTGTTGATGTTTGAAGATATGAACCCATAATAACATTTCCCTTCACATGTGTTGCAAAAGTAATTTTCCTAATATGATGAAATGTGAAGTATTCTCCTTTGCTTGTTTCTGTTGTTACATCAGATTTTCCTGCTTAGTAGCCTATAAAACTCGGCAAATTTAGCAATAGTCTCATTATGTGCAATCATGTAATTTGTTTCATCATGTGGAAGCTGCTATTTGAAGCCACGACTGTTCAATTTGCCTAATTTCAGCTACACTTTTTAAACCACACATTCTGAGTATGGCCTAGGAATCCTCTATGAACTGAGAGATCTTGGGGTACCTGTAGATCACACCAGGGGCCAGACTTCCAGGGCCCTCGGGGTTGCAGGTCTGTAGCATCATTGCACAGCTTGACTCAATATATTTAGATATGACAAGCATCATATAGCACCACATTTGAGGCTGTTTCTGGATGATGTGTTGGCTCATAAAAAACAAATTGTGAACCACTGCCAAAACCATGCCAGGAGAATACTTACCCTGTTTTAAAAAAGGCAATGGTGTGCAATGGGCAATGTAACACTTTGAACTTTGATTTCTATTGTCAAAGGTAAAATAAAGTTCCTTTGCATATTCATACAAAATTTATCTCTGCATCTGCATTAGCATTTAGTTCAAAGCAGGAGTCCATGTTGTGTTTTGTCATTGTTGTTTTGGGGTTTTAGGCAGGATTTCCAATTGTTCCTACTTGTTGCATGTTGTTTCATGATGCAAAGCAATCTTAGGTAGCACAGATAGGATTCCTTTCAGATGAAACAGATGATGCACATGGGGAGCACTTGGTATATCCCAGCCATTGACTGGCTCCTAGAATGATCCTAGAGCCCACCAAAAACATGTGTAGTGCAAACACCAGGCCCATAGCACCAGCTGCTTCATTCCTATTTTGTCATTCACTACACAACGTTCTAAAAGGATCATCAAAACAGTGAAGAAACAAATAATTTTTGTGGTGAAAAAATTTTATGCATTTTCCACATCAGATGAGGATTTTTGAATTGGGCCAAATCTTCATTCAGTACATTTATATTATTTCATTGGAACATGTAATAACATCTTCTTCCTGAATTATGAGGACTCACTTAAACTGCTAAAATCTTCCTTCTTTTTTTCTTACCAAGCCATCAAGTAAATGACTTTTTATCCTTTTCTATTTAACACGTCATGTTATCACTTTGCTGATTTGACTTCTGCATTTTCTATTTTGAATGTGACAGGAAGCTCTAATGTACTGGAATAGGGGAAATTTCATTAAACAGGTCTATTTCAATGTGGGTTTTATCTCATGAATTACAATATCCTGTTGACGAGAAGTGTGGTATTGTATTATTGCTGCTGCAGCAAACCAAGGATGTTTTGAACAGCCAAGGAAAGGAAAATCTGTCAGGTGTATTCTGAAAATAATCACCAATACTGGAAGATTAAGCTCGAAGAGAATATGCTCACATAAATTTAAGAACACTTTTAAAACTGCTTCTATAAACTCATATGTATTTGCATTGGACATTCTAACTCTAAGATAAAGCTTCTTGATCTTCTGGGTGACATGTTTTTGTGATGAATTCTGCACCATAACTAAAATTAGATACAATCCTACAGTTTTGCCTTCTGCACCAGAACTTTGTTAGCAAGTTTGGAATGCTGTAGAGAAACTAGTATGTGAATTCAGTTCTCATAGAGAAAAAAGATGTCTCGTTTCATATTCTCAAAGGTCTAATTTAGAAAGAAAATGGAAAACACATGACATACTGCAATGTAAAAAATATCTATAGGGTAATTCTTAAAACTTAGTGCAGTTCTAAATAGTGCACTGCTTTTGTGCACAAATTTCATTATTGAATGCTGCTAAATTTAAGAGAAATAACAGGAACTTACAGATGAATTGAAAGATATACCTATTTTAACTTCCTTTACACTTTTTTTTCCCCTATTTGTTTTATAAAATGGTCTCAAATCTAATTCACTAAAATCAATATTTATATAATTTTACAGTGGCCTTAAACTTCCAGACACCGGGAACACAAATGGAATTGCAAAATGGAAAATTCCTAGACAATGGTGGTTGTGGCTACGTGCTGAAACCCGAGTTCTTGAGAGATCGTAACACAACATTTACACCAAAAAATGTGGGAGCATACAGTAAACCAATGTCTCTGTCAATAAGGGTAAGATTATTTAAAAATGGGAAAACAAATGTTATGTAGTTCAGATGTATTTGTTGTCTATTACCGGTTTCCCATTTTATCCCCATTTCTGGTTGTTGGGAAGTTTAATATTGTTTTTTAACAAGATGATAAAACTCCCACACAGTATCTATTGCTGCTTGGGTACTTTCCCATTTCTGTTTGCTAAAATATGCAGGTGTTCAGAACTAGTATGAGTTTGTAAAAATACATGATTTTTTCATGGTATTGTGTACAGAAATATAAATAGTGTAGCTGACAAAGGGACTGGTGAGTTGTGGTTGTGGAGACTGAACTTTGAAAACTCAGAAATCAAATGTGCCCTTTTGGTGTTTTTTTTTCTTTAAATATTAATAATACCACATGTACTGTTATAATGTTGACTGTCAAATAGTAACCTTTAAAGATACGATAGGAAGCTTTATGCTTCTTTTAAGTTTCATTATCTTCCTATGCATGCATAAAAGACTATCATCCTAGAATAATATAAATAAGTGTGAAGAGGGATGAATTAATAAGCCTTTGAATTATTTCTACATCTCCCAAATTAAAATGTGATTTATTTCCTAAAAATATTAGAAATACATGTCATTTACAAATAATGGGTTAGAAAAACCCTTTTTTTGAGGTCAAGTAGATGTTTTATAATTGTTCACTGGTTAGAAAAGTACCTTTTCCCAATGAAAAATTGGTATTTCTGATTACACAGTACACTACTTGCATAAATGCCATTTAATTAGCATAAAATTAGTATATAATTGCTATTTTGTTTCTTTCAGAGAAATAAAGACTGGAGATAAAACATTAGTTAATAATAATTATGAAGTACTTACATAATGCATGCACCTAATCAAGACCATTTTAGTGTCTTGACAGTGAGCATACCAATTGTGAATAGACACTGCTGAATGATTTCAAGCAGCCAGGCAAATACCTCAATTATTTTAGCCCTTATTTGTATAAAGCAGAAATTAATTAAGATGAGCAGAACTCCCCAGTTGTAACGCAGGAGACAGACAAAATTATTGACAATGGGAAGTAAATGTCTGAGTGTGGAAGAAGCTGGAAAAGAGAAAGGCAGCTTTTTGGACTGAGGGTACAGACTGAGATTTCAGACTGGGTGGTGCAGGCTACAGAGGAGCGGTGGCATCCCACCAACTGAGGGACTGAAGGGCACAGAGAGCTCTATTCACAGTCAGCAGCAAAACCCAGGATATGGTGGTTGAACACAAAAAGAATCAGGAGTGAGAGTCAAAGGAGAAGCAGTTTCTGCTGAAAAAGAGTTACTAACTTGATGAGTAGAGAAATTACTCAGCAGAAGGCAAAGATACAAAATATCTAGGGGCCAAATCTCTCAGAATGACTGGGCATGAATCAATCAATGAGGAACGGAACTGAACAGAAAAATCACACAGGGCCTGATTTTACTGAATTCAATATCCTTCTTAAGCTGATGTACCACAATTCCCATCAACAAGAAGCGTATAGCCTTTGAAGGACAAATACAGATATTCAAGATGCTTCAAAAGGAGACTTCTGAGCCCAACATTTTTTACTACTCTCTGTATGTCTGCTTCACCTTGGGTCTCAAAAATTAATTGGATGTATGGATGTAGGTTATCGTGTGCTGAAAAGAGCTCACTCTTTTCCCACCCCCCAGGGGACTTAGACTGGGTCTAGCAATGGGGTAGGAGTGTGACACAGGCCTTGGCCAGCAGGGCTGCATTTTCATCATGACATTCAGGATATGGCAAGGAACCTCCCCAGGTTCTAAGTGGGCAGCCCATGAGTGATTGCAAAGCTTCCTAGTAAAGGTAGTAGCTACTTTTTAGGAAGAAAGGGGACAGCATCAGTGTGTGCTAAGCCACTACTCTTCAATATGTCAGGCTAGAAGTTTTCTTGGAGCAAGGTGTTACAGAAAATACTTAAGCAAAAGGTGGAATTTGTGGGGTTTGATTTTTTGGTGGTTGACAGGAGAATAAGAATCTCTATGATGAGTTTTGACGCTTAGTCCTGAGAGCAAGATCAGGAGTCATATCTTTCACCTAGGCTTGCCGGGTTGTATGTCTCTCTTGGTACATTTCATACGCTGACTCCTAAAAAACAGATTGTTATTCTCTCCTAGGTGTCGTGAAATACAGGCAGAAAGCACACAAAGTTGTGACTTTCATGAATCCTTTCTTAGGCTGGGTGCCAGATTAGAGGGCAGTCTGAGGCCAAATTTCTAGGAAGCTAATTAAATTAAGGAGAAAAACATCAGGGAGCTTTTTAAATGCAGAGGTTTTATGTATTACTATGGAAGAGAAGGAACATGGGTGAGGCAGTCTGCTACATACCCTATAACACAACGCTGATGTCACATGGGTTTTAATGCTGGCACACTAGACACAAACTGGAGTTCATGAGCTTGGTATTAGAAAATGCAAGAAATCATGAAACTGATGCCTGCAACATTATTATTTTGCATGTTAACAAAGTATAATATTTATGTCTAGCTATTGAATAAAAATTTAAACCTGAAAATTATTATTTAAAGCACAGCGTATCAGATATTTTTTTTTAACAGTGAGGGTGGCAAAACACTGGAACAGGTTGCCCAAAAAAAGTGGTAGGTGCCTTGTCCTTGTCAACATTTAAGATCAGGTTGGACGGGGCCCTGAGCAACCTGATCTAGTTGAAAATGCCCCTGTTCATTGCAGGGGGGTTGGACTAAGTGACCTTTAAAAGTCTCTTCCAAACCAAACCATTATGATTCTATGAAATCGTAAAAAAATTAAATAGGAAGGACCATATTCTTAATTTTCTTGAGTTTAATATATACTTTTAGAAGAGTTTATGGCTCGTATATGCTGGTTACAGTAGTTTCTTATGAAACAGTTATTTCTACTATGGCTACTATATGGCTACTATGTATAGTTCATTCTTAGAGTTATTTCAACCCATTACAACTTTAATTTTCCAGCTCATCAGTGGTCATCAGTTACCACCCAGCAGCCTGTCGAAGACTAACAAAGCTGACCCCTTAGTGCAGATAGAAATCTATGGTGTGCCAGAAGATCAAGCAAAAAAGAAATCTAGTGTTGTAAAAAGCAATGGTGAGCATCAGTCTGATTCTCTTGACTGAGAACACAGCACAATAGTATAAGGAATTACCATTTTTGCATCCCAGGACATTGTTATTAACTTACAGAAACTTCAATTATTTCTCTCTAGACTAGGATCTTGTGGCACAAAATTTGTAGCAGAAGTTCATGCTATGTGCCATTTTTGTAGATTAGTAGGTTAAGGAAGCACAGATTCCTAGTTAGGAGCACTCTCCTAAAGGAAGATGGAATTGTTTTTACACCCTGCTGTCACCCCGGACAGAGCCCCACAGAGCTGCTTGCCCACTCTCCCCCAGTAGGATGGAAGAAAACTCTTGGGTTGAGATAAAGACAGTTTAACAGGTAAAGCAAAAGCTGCACACGCAGGCAGAGCAAAATGAAGAATTCATCCCCCACTTCCCATGGGCAGGCAGGTCATAGAGCCATTTCTGGTAAAACAAGGTTTCATTATGTGTTATGGTTACTCAGGAAGGCAGACACTGTAACTCTGAATGTCTGGAATATCAGTTGGGCACCCTCAGCCTGCTCGCTGGGATGGGGAGGGTGTGTTGCAGCATGAAAAAGACAGGGGTCCTTGACACTGTCGAAGTCCTGCTCAGCAATAGCTCCAACATTGGTGTGTCATCAACACTGTTTTGATCCAAAACATAGCACCATAAAGGTTGATATGAAGCAAATTAACCAGCCTAAACCAGTACACTAATTGGTACATTTAAAGACTTTTTTTTCTGAAGAGATTTCTGTAGTTTCTTCACTTAGCTCATATGAAGCTTCTAGTACGAGTAGTCCCTTAATTGCTTGACAGGTGAAGTGTGTACTCTTTGTAGCCGTTTTTGAGCACTCCCTTATCTTTATCATATAGATCTTCTCGATGTCTCAGACTACAAGTTCCCTGTGATCTCCCTTCTCCTGTACCTCTACTATTTTTCCTTTGCCTTTTTTATAGATGGCTGCTGTTTTAAATCAGACCCTGAACTTCTTTTCTCTGTATGAACATTGCTCAAGACAAAGCAACCCTCTCATGTTTCACATCCTCTTTTTGTATTTCTAGTCTAGTGAATGTTTTATTACCTGAATTTATCTAGCTCCTTCCTCATTTCCAGCACTGTAAAAGGAGAACCTTTCACAGAGGCATGAAACTGTATGTCTATATAGACATACAGTTCCTATATGTCTATAGGAAAATTTAAATTGACAGAGGCTCTTAACCTGGCTATTTTGCTCTTCTCAGGGATGACACCGACTTTGTTAGGCTTTTGTTTTACAGTATGATAATCCATGACAAATCCTTAGGAAGGGGCTGGCCTCTATACTGTACACAAGTCACAAGCTGTCTAAGTTTGTTTCATTCTCAGAGTTTCACACTCACAGTTTTAACTCCATATCTATACAAATGATGTGATCTGTGTACCCCCGCAGTCAGTGGGAGTCTCATCATCTATTTAAACGGGCACAGAAATCTAGGGAAAAAGAATGAACCTTCACCAGTTCAGACTAGTGACGGCAGATATAATAATTCAGTTATTAAGTAGAAAAAATGAAATAGTATTTTAATCCTGTTTCTTCTCTTTCTTTCCATTAGCTTTGTGCCCTAAATGGAATGAAACCTTCTCTTTTAACATCCAAGTTCCAGAACTAGCAATGATACGCTTCTGTGTGGAGGACGAGGTCTCTCTGGTTAACAATGAATTCCTCGGTCAATACACTTTACCTGTGCTGAGCCTGAATACAGGTAACAATTTTATGTGAGCCACCTATAACAGCTCAAAAAGATCTGTGACATTCCAGGCTTTTATCATTACAGCAGCATTGAGAGAGTGCAGCATTATGTCTAATTTCTAAAAGAGGATTGTGTAACTATATGTAAAAATGGCACTCCCTGGTTTTTGAAGTATGCAAATCTCTGAATGCAAATCCAGGTTGTTGAAATCAAAATAATATTAATGACAGTTAATTATTCCTACTGCAGTATTCCATTCTAGAGAGAAACTGCTCAGATGGTATTTTAATTCGTTATAAGGAGCAAGATTAGTCAGAATGGCTATGAAGGCAACAGTTTTGTGCACTTTCTACTCAGTTAGGCTCAAACTCCAATACAAACCAAATTAAAACAAAACAAACCACCAAAAATCCCTCAGGTAACCTATCTGCAACTTTTCAGAGTGGGAAACAAAGAATATAAATTAGGCAAAATATTTATGGTATTTTTCTTGCTAGAGTTTCTGGAACAGTTCCTGGAACCTTTTGTAATGAATAGGCTGCACATAAAGAGCACACACAGAAGTCAATAGGCCAAGGCTTATGTAAAATGGCTGTTTACTACACTGGGTTTCTAAAGCTATTTCTGACAAAACAAACAGCTTTTATTAGTGAATAAAGATGTGGAGGGAAAACACTGGATCTGGCAACAGGCACTGCACCTTTTTTATTAGCTTAACAGGATTTTAAATGGCTTTTTTCCCCCCATGTTCTAAAGTCATAAAGCTGCTTGTGATTCTTAGTTGAGGTTGAGGAGTTATGCAAGAACAAAGACATTACTCTTGGAGCACAGTTGTTTTTCTACAACATAAATTTTTATGCTGATAACCTTTTACTTTCCTTTTATTTGTATATTTCCAGATAATGAAAAAAACAACCCGCCAACTTGCAATGTTTGAGGCAAATTTAAATATCAGGCACCAATGTTTACGTATGCCTGTAAAATAATTGATTTGGGCTTTCTTAATATACGATTTTTCTGCGTGGCTCTAATGTGCCTGTATGATTAATTATGGCCACAAATGAGGAATTTATACTTTGGAAAAGTAAGAGCTTGCAGATTCTACAGGAAGTATTTTGAGTGGAGTAACTACAAAATGCTAGGAAACCAGTGTAGATACAAAAACTACAAATGGTGCCAAACAAATTGCCCCAATCACCACCTAACACAACATGAAGAAAATGTAATTTGCCATCAGGATGCCCAGAGGCATAAATGAAATGCTTCTAAGACGTGAAGAGATAAATAATTTCAAAATTTATTGCAATGTCTAACACTGAGACATCTGAAACCAGGTCTGGAACAATGGTTTTGCTTTAGGTACCCAAGCTCTTTAGACAGTGAAATGGGAAAATAATGTTCTTGCAGAGGGAGTCACAACAGTCTATATTTCCTAGGGAAGAACTGCCTAAAATGCTGCAGAGTGAGCAAAGATTTAAGTCTTACTCTTCAGAGCTCAGCTTTAATCTATACTATAGGACTGTCCCTGCTTCCCTAGGATTCATATCCCTGAGGTGTCCCCGAAGGCAAATTACTTCCAAAAGCTGAGCAGTGCTTACATCTTTTTTTTCCTTTTGACAGGCAGTGGGACAAAGTTGTGCCATTGCCACCCTCCCCCAAATTTTCTTTTGGAAGGATTCAAGTCTATATCCTCCCTGCCTTCCTTTCCCCAGCAGCAGCCTCCCAACTCAGCATACACTGGGGAGGAATGCTTGAGGCCCAGCTGAAGCAGAATGTGATTTTTCGTGCAATGATTATGTTGTTATACTCAGAGGGGCTCAAACTGAGAATAATTCTCTACCTTGGTGGTTAAAGGCAAGAGTGGGGGGGTCCTATGTTACAGTCCCTGTCCCAGTGAGTCTGCTCTGGAGAATACTAACATAGGACAGGAATTCATGTTATTATCATGGGATCCAGGAACAATTAATTATTTAATGCAAATTGGAGCAATTTCAATAAAGGAAGCTTTACTTCTCTCAGGAAACTTCGTGGAATATTTTGTAGGTAGGGGCTAGAACAGAGTCTTCAGAAATTAGTCTTAGTCCCTAAAGTGTATCTTTGGATAGGAAATACACTGAGTTTTCCACATACTGTGTGCATGCCCTAAGAAATTATTTCAAATGTAAATTGCCTGGAACCAGCTTTACTATCTTCTGCCCAGAAGCTGAACCTCAGATACCAGGGGAACTTTCATGTAGTAAGACAGGACAAGAGGACATGGCCTCAATCTGCACCAGGGGAGGTTCAGGCTGGACATCACAGAGAATTTCTTCACCAAAAGGGTGGTCAAGCATTGGAATGGGCTGCTCAGGGAGGTGGGGGAGTCACCATTCCTGGAGGTGGTTAAGGACAGACTGGACATGGCACTTAGGCCTAGTTGACAAGGTGGTGATTGGTGAAAAGTTGGACTTGATTTTAGAGGTCTTTTCCAAATCCTTCTTTAGGTATGTCTGGATGTCTTTGGGACCCTCATTTACTTGAGTTTGGAATGCCTTAATTCCTTTATACAGAATCACAGAATCATTTAGGTTGGAAGACTGCAGCCCAGAAAATATTTATTCAAAACAGAGACTTACTTAAATAACTGCAGTTATTATATACATATATAAAACATAGAACAGTTTTTTAATCAAAAGTAACGTTGTTTATTATCACAGACATTCATTCATATAAGGCAATATAGGTTGGGGTTTTGGAGACGAGATTGTTTTGTTTTTCAAGAAGGTAAGTTAATTATGTTTTAAATTGAGAACAACAGCTTCTCCAAATGCTTCAACAACCAGATGAATTCACACAGTTTCTGAGGCATGCCTTATCCTTCATAACAGGAATTACTCACATGCAAAAGAAGATCCTTAACAGATTTAAGATGTCATGGTAGGTCTTAACACTATACTTTTTTCTCTGCCTCAGCCGGACAGTACATTGCTGCTGCAACACTGTTCTTCTCTGAGGCACTATCCCTGCTGATTCACAGGTTATTTAATTTGCTATCAGAACAATGATACAGCACATAATAACTCTGGATGTTAAAGTATATGCTTTCCCCATGTTTAAACATCACTGGGCTAAAAGTCTTCACTTTGAAAAAAAACCACATAATGAAAAACAGTGGAGTTTTTCACTCTGTGACCAAAAATGCTGGAAATGAAACACTATGTAAGTAGAGGAGAAAAAACAATAGAAATGGTATTTGGGTTCTGTATCATTTCAGTTTATTTTAAGGAGTTTATTGAGAGAATGATAAATTATTCCTTATTTGCATAGTAGATCATAAAAGCACTCCATGATAACATTTGTGCTTGTGGTTAGCACACTAATAAAGTGTGATTGCATTTCCAGGTTACCGTAACATTCCGCTGCTGACCAGAGATGGCATCAAGATCGAATCTGCATCACTGTTTGCTCATGTCTGGTACTATTAATGGTGTTCTGCAGTAGGAATTGTTCTGGGGCATGGCACCCCACTTCAATAAAGTGGCATTACTGGGTTTGCAACGACCCAGTGGTCTGTTTTCCAGAGTGGCACGTTCTCAATGATTTTATGAAGATAATGGGACTTCTTGTTTAAGTGGTACCTGGATCAGTAACAGCTACTGACAGCCCTGCTGCTATTATTGAACTGTGTGCTGTAGGAGAAGAATGTTCAAGAACATTTAAGGGATCTGAAGGTGCACAAGTCCATGGGACTTGACAGAGTACATCCACAGGTCCTGAGGGAACTGGCTGAGGAAGTGGCTAAGCTGCTATCCATCATATTTGAGAAGTCATGGCAGGCCAGTGAAGTTCCCACTGACTGGAAAAGGGGAAACATAAGTAACATTTTTAAAAAGGGAAATAAGGAAGACCCAGGGAAATACAGGCTGGTCAGTCTGAGAGAGATTTGGAGATGTTCTTGGGGATGTTGGTTGACAGGAATATCAACATGACCTGGTAACCCAGAAGGCCAAAGGCATCCTGGCTGTATCCAAAGCACAGCCACCAGCAGGTCAAGGGAGGAGATTTTCCCTGTCTACTCTGCTCTGGTGAGACCCCACCTGCTTCCAGCTCTGGAACCCCAACATAAGAAAGATGGAGCACCTGTTGGAGAGAGTCCAGAGGAGGCCATAAAGATGATGAGAGGGATGAAGCACCTCTGCTCTGTAGACAGGCTGAGAGAGTTGGCATTGTAGCCATAGGAGAAGGGGGGGATGGCTTTAAACTGAAACAAGGAAGGGTTAGATTAGATATCAGGAAGAAATCCTTTACTGAGAGGGTGGTGAGGCACCACCCTGGACTCCCCATCCCTGGAAGTGTTCCAGATCAGGCTAAATGCGGCTTTGAGCAACCTGGTATAGCGGAAAGTGTCCCTGTCCATGGCAGGGAGGTGGGAACTGAATGATCTTTAAGGTTCCTTCCAACCCAAACCATTCTATTATTCTATGACTCTATGATTCTTTAGAAACAATTCATAAATACTGAACTTTTTCGTATATTTTTAAAATTCAGTCAACAATGTAATTTTCAGCTAATTTCAAATTTATGATTAATTACTGAGAATAATAGTCAAATATATAGGCTCTGAGAGAAAATGCTAATTTTTATGATATGAGAATGTTCATTGACATTTTCAATTGTATTGAACAAAATTTCTTACCATTGTATCTTTCCAAGAGAACAGGAAAAACTACACATACAATGTGCCCTTTAAATTTTTAACAGCAGCAGCTTCTGATTGGGCTATTCCTCCTTAATTTTCACTGTAATTTTGTTACCTGAAAAAATAGTTTTGAGAAAAAAAGTAGCTCTTAAAATAATAAAAAAAGCATATGCTAATATTGGTACCTTTTCTTAGCTTAGTCTTGAACCTCCTGCTGCTAAAGAAAGACAAAAAAATTCATGGATTGATTTGTAAAGGCCCACATTCCTCATAGCAGCAGGGAGCTCAGGATACATCTTACTGTGAATTCAGGAAGTAGGAAGCATAGTGCTTTGAGGTGAACTAGAAGAATTTTAGAAAAAGCAGGGGTTGATTGTGTGATTTAAGATCTACTTCTCACCTAACAACTAATGGTGTTGATCTTGCCCATAAGACAAAATCTTCCCATCTTCCTTACAGAACTGAAGTATTGTGTACCTTGCACAGGACTACAGCTACCCAATTAATGGAAGATTTTTTATTCAAACATTTATTTTTTTTTAAAGGATATTAAGTTTACAGCTTTCTTTCTTTAATAACAAACAAAATATTGCTTATGTTTGCAGACAGTTGTGATGATATTATATTGTAACACTCTTTTTATTTATTGCTATTTTAATGCTATTTTATTTAATGTTGCTCTAAGATGGAAAATCAGGGCATGTGGTAAACAGCCATTAGAAAATGTCACAGGAAATAACACTATTAGAAAATTGCATTATAGTTATAATAAAGAAACTAAGACAGTAGACTAAGAAGAATCTAAAATCAATATTGAACTGTAAGGTCAGGTAATTTGGTAACATTGTAAGCCAGCCTCAATGTGTTTTCTGTGCTTGAATGACAAGGCACTTGATTTCTTACCCAGGTGAGCCTATAATCTAAAATGTTAGGCACACTGATCTTTGTAGTGATATCTGTATGCCAGCCAATATCCCTTTTATGTGGTAAATATTTTATAGCTTCTTACAGCTCTGCATATACTCGTACTATTAATATTCAAGCAAAGTTCCCCCCACCTCCTCTTACTGAGGAGGAGCTTAATACAGCAGATTGCCTGGGGAGAATATTCTAAGATCAAAACAGGCCAAGTGACAGAGTCAATTGGTTTGATGCTGAGAAAAACTCCAGCCTATTTTGTTTCCTAAATAACCGATCCGACTTCAGGAGCTTTATACAACTTTACCTTCTTAAGACTCATTTCTGAGTGTCCTTTGGGAAAAGAAGGCAATTGTCTTCACTTCTGGCATTATTATCTCTATGTTGACCACTTTTCAACCTCATAGGACAAATGTCAGACCTACCCAGTATATGGGAACTTAAAATTTTCAGCACAGCAGATCACAAATCAACATTTCTCCTGTGCCTTAAAAATGTGCCCTTGGTCCTAGAAAGGTCTACATACACGGTCAGCTGAGTGTGTGTAAGAGTCTGGCAATAATGGATAGTTCATTATGGCTGCTCATATGCCAAATGTTCAAAGATGTGCTTAACTGCTTCCTCAATTTATGTAAAAATGCCTTGAACAACAGAGCCCATAATTAGCCTCAGTGAACTCAAAGGAACCATTCATGTTCATTATTTAATATGTAAAGATATGTTTTATAGCCCCGAGATTGATTCCATGCATGTATTGACTTGAATCTCTTATGCAGCATAAGAGGTAAGCATATGTTGTAAGACAGGTGAACAAATATCTGTGAGATCATGATTTCAAATAAATACCCCACTGAAAGCTCACATTCAATACATTCTATTTATTCATGAGCATTAGCTTGTCCGTCCTCCTTTCTTCTCACAAATGACCAGTTGTATCTGCTCCTTGGACGTCAGAATAAAAGAAACAATGACACTCCTAATTGACAAATGAATACCCTGGATTGAATGTTACATTATGGTAAAAGCTTTTAAGTTCTTTTTTAAAAAAAATTAAATTATTGATTGCAAAAGATTTAATGTGAAATTTGCTGGACATCTGAAATGTGTTGGCACCTGGGGAACCTCCCCATGGTTTTCTGGTGAAATCATCACATGCAGTAGGGTCACAGCAGTTGCTGATACATTACACCACTATCAGCACTGCTTCAACACAGACAGTGAAATTAATGTGCAAGGAATGAGGCCCCACACTTTGATGTGTACAAAATTCAGTATTTTTACAGTCCAGTGGCATATGAGATAACCAAAAATCTTTATTGCTGTGGTAAGAATTTCCTGCACACTGCTACAAGTTCTTAGCATGTGATTTCTTAAATTCACACTGTCAGGAATCTGTTGCAGGAAGATGGTAGTGATTTTAAGACAATAGCCTTATGATTAGAAATGTTAAAAAATGTGGTCAGCAGATGACTGCATATTCTCAAGGGCAACCGAGACAAAATGTACCGTGGGAAATGGGATAAAAAAAATTAGTTAATAAATAACTGAATTATTTTAGAGAACATTTAAATTATACTATTTCCCAGCGGATACCACTTTTCTTCATTTAACTGGACACTGCTCAGTTGAATGTTAACAGCTCCCACAAAAGTTCCTTTGCTTTTCACAACGAGCTTCAGTACGTGGCCTTTGAGCTCCGTGACTTTGTCATACACAACCTGAAATAATATACAATGAAACAGAAAAATACAAATTTGTTAATCTATTTGAAAAGCAAAGCACTTACTTCAATATAGCATTCAGGATGATGATTACAACTTTGTGATAATTGCTTTAAATTTCCATCCAGAATTGTAAGTATTAACCATGAGCCAAAATCACTTAGTGAATTTACCTCAGAAATATATTTGACCTTATCTAGTTTATATAAAAGAGATTCTGCCAGCTTAGGCTTGTGAAATCTGATTACCATTTGCAAATAAATTTGAAAACTGTGTTGTGCAATGCTTGAGAAGAAAAACCTCAGTATACATAATTTTCCATTTGAAAATTGAAACTCTAACTTAAGCAGAGCTTTGAACTCAAACGTGAAGAAATAGCACAACCTTGACGAAGTTCCACAGAGAATCATAATGTGTCTGATTTTTTGGAGGAGAAGTTCAGATGGAGGGCGCTCATTATGGACAGTGGTATGAAAACATAAGATAGGTAATTCTGTAAAAGTGTAGATTTTTCTAATTATTCAATATCTTTCTAGAGCAGATCCTTGATAAATGGCATTACTCTTCTGCAAAAATCAGAAAAAGACAGGAAAACAGTTCTGATGTCAATTTGTTTAACCTATGTATATTTTATTTGTTACATATTCCTTAGTAGCCCCTTGAAGCAACTTTCTGTTGCATTAATATGTGTTACAAAGGAGTGTCACATTGAGAACCAGTGCCTCAGAATGTTTTCCCAGAACTGCAGTTGTGATTAAATCCTGTACTACATACCAGAATTAAAAAGAAGATCAAGCCAAAGTAAACCCAAAATTTCTTCAATCCAAGACTTCTATAACATTTTGTAACTGTCCTAGATCCAAGAGACCCACATCATAAAAGAGATAAGATTTTTCCTTTGAAAATGGTCTATAAATTTTACTAATTCAATAGTAAAAAAAATTCAGACATCAAGGCACTGGAGCAAGTCCAGAGGAGGGCAACAGAGCTGGGGAAGGGTCTGGAGCTCAAGTCCTGTGAGGAGCAGCTGAGGGAGCTGGGGGTATTCAGCCTGGAGAAAAGAAGGCTCAGGGGTCTTACTACTCTACAGCTAACTGAAGGAGGTTGTGGTGGTGGGGGGGTCGGCCTCTTCTCCCAGGTGAAAAGTGACATGACAAGAAGAAATGGCCTCAAGTTGTGCCAGGGATGATTTAGATTGGATATTAGGAAAAAATTATTCATGGAAATGGTTGTAAAGCATTGGAACAGACTGCACAGGAAAGTGGTGGAGTCACCATTCTTGGAAGTGTTCAAAAATGTGTGGATGTGGCACTTGAGGGCATGGTATAATGGTGAGCACAGTGGTAGTGCTAAGGTTGATGATCTTAAAGGTCTTTTTCAAACTTAATGATTCTCTGATTCTGATACAAATAATTTCATGAATGATTCTTGATGCTAACTATACACAATTATAAAAAGACTAGCATTTTTTTAAGGAATCATCAAATATTAAACATGACAGAATGCTCAACCTGCTCATCAGAAGTTGTAGATGTGGAACACCTCTGAGATTAAACCCAGTTTAGCAAGTGGAGTTTACTCAGTTTAGATGTTTCCATTACTGCAGAAGTGCTGCTAATACTTCTCAAAATAAATGAGACAGTTGTTCAGCATCTCTTTAGAAAAGTACTAAGGTCTATCGTTTTTAAAGTATGTTTTAAATTACCTTGATATTGTGAGAACACACCGAGGTTAAATATGAAATGTTAATGGTGTATTTTTTGAATTTAAAAAACCCCTACCAATCTGGAGCAATAGGCTAACAAGAATGAGCTGTGCTCAGAACAGATTCCCATGTTTCAGTCTCTGCATTAATCAAAAACTGCTGAGTGAACTGCATGTGGGCAGAAAAAACGTGAAAGAATGCTCTCAGCTGGTTCAGGCCTGAAAGGTAAGCTTTGTTAAGAGAAGTACATTCAATCTAAAATTTATATGGCTGCAAATGTTTTTGCTATTTTAGTTGCAATGGAAGAATGCTTTAAATTTTAATCTCCCTGTGTAGTTTAAACAGCAAACGCAGTGACAGTCTGTCACTTCGGGAGAATGGGAAACTGAAACTGCCCAAAAGGTGTTTGCAACGCAACCTGCTTGGATTTTCCGTGCAATCTGAGCGCAGGCTGTGCCTGTGGCACTGCTGAGAAAACAAAACGTCAGACCCAGCTCCCTCTAGCTCGGAGCTCTGTGGGCTGAACTGCTGAGCCCTCACTGCACCTCCACTGCTAAGGGAAAGAAGCAGTCATGGGAGATGTCCTTCAGGCAGGGACAGAGTTTATAAAGGCTCATCCCCAGCAATGTTCACACTGAGTGGAAAGAGAAAGGTAGTTCTCAGGATCACCGGTGGACCTGGGAGGCACAAAACTGTTGGTTCTCCCACCCAACCCAAGTTGGCTTTGGCCACAGAGTGATTTTGTATGGCCTGCAATTTGGAGGGATTTCACAGGGAGCATGGAACAGACAGCACACCAGGGAACTCTGGCAGCAAACACTGACAGACAGGACACCAAGCTGTCGGGTTTCAAGGTGCTGTGGGGATGAACATTTACTGCCACAGGTTGTGGGGGAAAGAAAAACTGTCCCGCTCACTCTTTTTAAGTGGCTTTTACTAGAAAGGTCTTACCAGAGGACAACATTTCCTTTTCCATTTAGAAAACTTTGGAAGTCATGGTTTGGAATGGCTGTCATGAAAGTCGCACCTGGTGCTTTTTGGTTTTTTGATGTTTACTGAGCCTATTTTACCAAACTGTACGTGATTTAAAAATTCCAGCTTCTCTGTCCCCCAGTTGCCTTTGCCCACCAAAATAAAACTGAAATGATGAAAAAAATCCAAAAAGCAAGGGCAAGTACAGTAAGCGATAATATAATTTAGAATAAATCTATGATCTGACACTAGAGCAATGCTAATGTTACCAAAGAAAGCTGCCTTGTTTCTTTGCCAATATATTAAAGATACCAGCTGCTGATTTAAATCAACAAAAAGTATTCATGCAAGCTGTAAAAGCTAAGAAATCTTCAGTATGGTGGATCACAACAGGCGTGAACTCGGGTAATAAACAACTTTCAATCTTTGGCCAAAAAGAGTTAAAAAAAAAAGCTTTGAACAAGGACAGACCTTTACAGTGCAGGATGGGTGGTTTTTAAATGATCCCAGTAAACTGTTTCTAAAATGATATTGTAAATTCATCAGGATGTAGGGACAGAAGGAAGGTCTGGAGATAGCTGAATTACTCTGTGGGTAAAACAAATGCCACCTCCCAGAATTTTGTACCGCAACAGTTAAATCCTGGAATGATTGTGCAGTAAGAATATTTGCCTGCCATTTATACAGCTGGATCAGATGGAGGTGAGTTATACATGTCCCTGCAGCAAATCAGTGGGACAGTTAGGGCTGGAATTCAAGTATTCCTGGCTCTAAAAAGAGAAGTACTGTTGACCTACAGGAGTCTAATGACATTTTAATCACAAATGCGGGACAGTTGCTTCTCCTTAGGTAGCCATGGCACAGTTCCTAGATTTGGGTAATTAATCCAAGTTAGCTTTGATGCATGGCGCCGGAGGGAGTGGCTGTGGCTCCTGGTGCAATTCCCCTCCTCCTCCCTCTCCATCAGACTTTGCTGGGGCTGTTCAGGCTGCTCCAGGCCAGCTCCCCCTTGGCTCCAACAGACTGATGTGGCCCAGGTCTATGTGCTCACATCTGGCTGTACCCAAAGAGCAGGACAGAGTTATGCCCTCTCATTATGGAACGCACACTCTGCCTTGCCTTGTAGCTTTGCTCATTCCATGTCTGTGTTACACGCAGGCACTCAGGAGAGGACAAGCAAGAACCCTGAAGCATTTCTCAGGACAACAGTTACACACAGGAGCAAGGACCCACTGCAGCTGGATCTGGTCATCGTGGGTTCTCTTGGCAAGAGTTTAAAATTAAGTCATTCACGTTTATTTTCAATCCTTTCTTTTAACTTAGTTTTCACCAAACCACTCTGAAACCTCCTGAGCTCCTTTTTATTCCTAAACGTATTCTGTAAAAGGTATGTTTGTAATTTTCTCTTTGCATTCCATTTTTCTGTGAACCTACTCTTTTTCTCGACCATCATTTTTTAATGCAATATGATACCAGTGTGAATGCCACAAACTCCAAAATCCAAATAAAGGAACAAGAGAAAAAAAAAGAAGTTCTTGTTAAAAGCAACTCTAAAACATTTGGCGTAGCCCATTTTATTGTCAGCCCTCCTGGACTTTCACATCTTCACACTCACACACATGAGTAAAAATCAAACATAAAAAGCACTTTTGCAAGGTTGATAATTTGCTGTAGGCAGTCATAAGCAATAGAAGTAAAAAAATAAAATCAAAAATACCCAAGAGAAGCACATTTCAGATTTTTCTCAGTCTCGAACAAAGAAAGAAATTAATATACAGCTTCCTTCCAGCCACTTGGCTTTAATAAAAACTTATGAACTCATAAAAAAGGCTAGTACATTTCTGTACACAGTGTTTTGGACAGTAACTAACTTAAAAGACAGCTGACTTATATTTTTAGTAGTTTTTCTTCCCTGGGGCAGCTTTTGCCTCAGTCTACCAGCCTTGGACAGAAAATGCATACAGAATGACATCACATATGGGAGAACAGAACTACAGCACAGGCATCGGATTTGAAATGTCCAAGTTCAATGGAACCATATGTCCCCACTGCGATTAGCAGTTCCTGGTGGAAAAGATTGAGCATCTGTGAAGAAGGCTCTAAATTTTGATTATGGATATTAAAGTTTTCATGGAATTTCTTTTAACAGCAGTGGAGTACTCCTTAACCACAACTAAATCTCCTCCCTGTGATTACTGTCTGACTGCAGACAGGATTTTAGATTTTCTTCTATTCAAATTGATCTAATAATGATTTGAAAGTAACTGTCTTCCTGTGTTGCTGGTTGGTTCTTATCTGTAGTCCATCTTGGATACTTTACAACAAATGTTATGATACATCCTATTGTATTTCTTTGCTCTAAATATCCTTCAAATGTAAAGGAATTTCTTTAGACAGGTTAATCAGACTCATTCCACTCTCTCTTTGATTGCAAAGGAAGAAAGAAATGACAATGAAGCCCTGTTCCTTGTTATTCCACTGCAGTACTGCAGGGAGGGAAATTTGTCTCAGCTGTGAGCAGTACTACTCAAGGAGCCTTCTTACAGAAGCATTGGAAGTCATCAGTGTAAGTAGGCAAGTTTTGTAATCACATAGATGTGGGAAAAGAGAACTATTAAAACTCCAGGACTGGGAAACTAGGAGATAAGGACTCAGACTCTGCTGACTAACCTAAGCTTCATCATATCTTATCTATGAAACAGGGTGGAGTGGTAATATTTTCCATGTGTTCTACTTTATAGCCTGCTGAAAGAGCATTTGTAAATTGCTTTGAGATCTTCAGGAGATTTATTATATGTAATAATTATAATCTCCAATCCCACCTACTGTTTCAATCTCATCTGCCCTTACAAATGAACACAGTTTATGTCACTTCCCATTCTGTCATAAATGTTTCTCCATAAAAATGTTTCCTTTCTCCCCAGAGGCTTGAGCACTTCAGTGGTGTGTGAAATAAGCATATACAGCTGTGAACTGCTAGTATTTTGATATAAAAAGAACCTGGCTATTTATTCTTGTGTTATCACTTAGGACAGTGACTACCAATTTTCAAATGTGAATTTGAGTTACAGCATCCATTCAATTAGTACTCTTCATGCTATTGTACAAACCTGCATTCAAAACTGACTAGGTTATGGTGCAATGATGCTTGGTCTCATTTGGTTAACGTGTGGTTATGGGTAAGCTAGAGCAGTGTGTAAAATCCAACTGTTTTCCTGAAGAGAGAGACACAAAAGAGATGGTTCCACTTCTGAGAAAGATGCACAGCCCATGATTCTGCCCACTTGTGGTTCAGCTTATGATACATTTCTTCTTTCTGATCATCCTCATTGCAACAGCTCTAACAGCTGTATTGTTATAATTTTATTTCAAGAGTGGGCAAAGACAATCAAACAAGTTGCACCAGCACAGGCTGCGGGCTGACCTGCTGGGAAGCAGCTCTGCAGAGCTGGGGGTCGTGGTGGACAGCAAGCTGTTCACGAGGGGAAGCTCATCAATGTCTGTCAGTGTCTGAAGGGAGGTGTCAGAGGATGGACCAGGCTCTGCTAGGGGTGTTGAGCAATAGGACAAGAGGCAAGGGGCAGAAACTGATGCACAGAAGACTCTACCTGAGCATGAGGAGAAACTTCTTTACTGTGAGGGTGACCGTGCACTGGAACACATTGCCCAGAGATGTTGTGGAGTCTCCCTCACTGGACATATTCAAGAACTATCTGGACACAATCCTGTGCCGTGTGGTCTGGGATGCCCCTGTTTGAGGGAGGGAGGTTGGACCAGATGATCCACTGTGGCCCCTTCCAACTTGACCCGTTCTGTGATTCTGTGAAATAAGAAATGGTGGAAGAAAGTGAATGATACTCACAATTTCATTGTAAGTAGGGTCAGAGCATTTTGGAGCTGTTCTTGTTTTCCTTCGACTGATCTCATAAGGATCTGGCAGAAGATAAAATTCAGCATGTGCACTTGGGGCAGAGCCATCTGGGAGGTGCTGAAAAACAGAAAGGTCATAATATGAATGCCCATGTTTTAGCAAAGAAAACAAATAAAAAGTACCAAATGAAATCTGGATTTTAGGCAGACACAGAAACATGTTAGATTCTCAGTGTTCTCTTGGCTAAATTGGAATACTAGTGCAGTAAATAACAGGAATTATTAGAATTCAGCTTAAAATTGAAACAATAATAGAAATTAAATAATACAAGGACAAGGTAAAATTGCCTATCTTTAATATTTTACATTCTGATGGAAAAACCCTTAAGCCTCAATCTACTTTAACTCAGCTTAATCTGATACAAAGTCTAGCTCTTCCACTTTCCAGAGCAATGCCTTGACAGAGAAACTGGATTTTAGCCAGTAAGCTCCTACTGATGTTAACCCATAAGTATCAGCGCTGATGCTGGGTAGAGCTGATTGTTTCTAAGGATGTTTCATAGAACATATTACTATAGAAGGCCAGGAGCAGTTCCTGCAGCAATATGGGCAGAACAGGATTCTTATAATAACAGTCTTTCCAATCTCAACACATCACACAGCTGCAATCTCTCTCTTTAATTTTCCAGTTCAGGTTGCTGAACCATATTCCAGATATTCCATCTTATGGTAGCTACTCGAGATCACAGCCGATCTATTAACCAGGCTCAGTCATAACCCAGTGCTGGTGGGTGGAGAGTTTTTTGATAACTTCTGAAGAGCTGTAAGGTTATTTCTAAAGGAGCATTACAGCTACTCAGAAAACATATTGTTATTACTTGAGGCTTCAAAAGAACACACAAGAAACACAATAATGAAAAACCACGGAGTGGGTATTTTGCCAGCACATGTCACTTAATGCTTCCCTTATAATTAAGCACAAACCCTTGTGTTGGTTACACAGTACACAATCAGAAAGCACAAAATGGGGCATATCAAAATATCAGTAATTTAAATCATATAATCAGCATTTTAAGCAGCAGGTTTACCTGGCAGCTGGCAGGCAATCCAGTGACACTGGATTGCAATCCAGGATGCAAATAAGAATACAGGGAAAAAGAAGAGATCTTAAAACATTTGTAACCAAAGAACCCAGAGTATTATACAGGCACTTGCATTTATATTTCCCATTGTAATTTTACACCTGGCTCACAAGAAAGTAATTTCTCAGATTTTGATTATTCACAGTATGTGTCTGGAAACGTGAGGCTTTCTACAGGCATTATCAACAACATATCCCTGGGATAGGAGAAACCACTGTCTCCTAGCAATAAATAACTTCTCTATTGGGAGGAAAAACACTGCTTGTGCGTGTGAGCAACCAGGGCTTGCACAACAAACCTCTGGTTTTTGTTACCTGAAATGATCCTTCAAGGCAAATGATGTGGTCAACTGCGAAGCTTATTATTGCTGTGGTTAACACTACACAGCATCAAAGGATGCACTACTCAAATCATTACATATTGTCAGCACTATGTGAGTGGTTAATATTACTCTTGCTAAGCCCCCCGAAGTACATCTGATTTAAAGTACACATGGGATTTAGATAGATGGGATTCAATGGCTGACATAAGAAAGCCATTAAAGGGCAATGAAAGTAACGGGTATTTTCCTAGGACACAGTAGCTCACTGCTAATGCAGGATTTATAACTTACACTGCCCATTTGAAAGCACGACTCTGTTGATCTAGGACTGTACTAAAACTTCAATCGAGGATTACAAGTAACAGTAAATTGAACATCTCTTAAAAATCAGAAAGGAGAAGGAAATGTAGCCTTAAACACCAGTTCAAGCAACCACGATCGTAACTGTAATCAAGCTCTTCCCTTCTCAATGAATAGGTAAATATCACTGTAACTTGAAGCTCAACTCATTTTAGTTGTTTCAGAGAAAGAAGGGAACTTGGTTTAATAAAAAGAAAAAAAAAAGGGTATTCTTGACTAGACCTTATAAGCACAACTGCTGAAGCCCAGCACTATGATCTTCTCTATCTCCAGCATGGAAATACATCACAGTGAGAGTCCCATAAAATGTCAGGCTTTATGAATCATCCCAGCAGTGTATTGCCTAACCAGGGACCACATCAAAGTTGATTTTGAAAGCTGAGGTCAACAGCAGCTGCAAAGGGCACCAGGCTGAGGAGCCCAGGTAGTAGAGAACAGGCTACAAAGGTAAGGTGGCTGCAGCTGTCCTGTGCCCTGCCTTCGAGCTGCCCAGATAGAACAGCGTGTAGGAACAGGCCTGTGCCCCACTGCACACCCCCAGACAGCAAGGGCACGGATCATGGTAGTGTTGTTTGAATTGGAAACAGGCTCAGCCTGACATTCACCTGCCAGAGAAAGAATACAAGCTGATTGCCATGAGACTGCTTAACAGGACCTGGGTATCCAGAAGCAGATGCGATGAATCGAAAAGAAGTCAGATAAAAATGTCACCATGCCTTTGAGTTGCTCTTTGGCATATTACCTACCCTTCAGCCAACTAACCTTCCTCTGTAGCTGACTCCTCCCAAAAGCTAAAGAAGGCACTTTGCAGCAGGGCTTTGACCACATGAAACATGGACTGAAAACTGCTTCCTCACTTTTTTTTTGAATTTAGCTAAATACATGTTGAAAGAGGCGAGTGGGAGGAGAAGGTCAAGAGGGAAAAATCAAAAAAGAGAATATTTTAGCAATTCAGAGGGGAATACTCAAGGTAGAGTAGTTGCTCTGGGATATTTCAGAACTAAAATAAAGCCACTTCTCAGGAATTGTAGCAATCAGCAGCCAGAGTGTTAGAGGTAATTTGAACTGCAGCCACCTGAATTCCAACTAGAGATCTTAGTTCTGGTTGTTGGGTGCTGGTTTTCTCCCTCTCCCCTGCTTTAGAGGTGACATTTTCCCACTTCATCTTCCCTTGCTAAGAAAAGGAAAAGAGGTCACTCCAAATTCCACAACGGTCCCAATTCCTCATTTGCAGTGGCACTGTTATGCCATCAAACAAGGAAAAAAGCTTCAGCTGAGCACTCCTCCAGCTGGATCACATCTCCCACTTCTCAGCTGCCCTCCCCTGACTCCTGACATGACATAACACATCTAATTAGGGGCTCCAACTGTTAAAAAGGTTCTGTCCCACCACACACTTGTAATTCAAAACTACAGATTAAGAGTAGGTATAACCAAGCCATGGCCTTACAAGAGCAGAATATGGGTAGCTTGTATGATAAGTTTAGGCTGGTTTCTCTTTAGATTGGCACAACAGTTGAATTTTTTTTTCTTATGAAGAGCCTGCTTCACCATAGGATTTATTGAGGCAAGACTTTGTAGGGGAAGGAGCTGTACTTTGCTAGACACTCTGTAGCAGGGACAAGGAGTGACCTTGGCAGCTTGACAATCACAGTGAAAAAACAAGAGTGGGATTAACATGGCAGAAATATCTTTTTAAACCTTAAGTAGGCAGAAAACCCCAAGGTTTTGGGCAAGCTAGTTCTTTCCCAGGTTTCATATACGAGTTGAGCACTGAATTAAAGAAGAATGAAGAATAAAGGAAAAATGGAGAAAGCATCAGAAATATTTTTCTTACTAAAGATTATGTCTTCTGTCACATCTAGTGAGCAAACTCCCTGGATTGTCCTTTCACTTCTAACTGAGACTGGATTGGCACACTTATAAATTTAGGTAAACATGAAGAATGCCTGACCCAAATCACAGAATCATGGACTGGGTTGGGTTGGAAGGGACCGCAGTGGGTCATCTGGTCCAACCTCCTGCTCAGGCAGGGTCATCCCAGAACACATGGCACAGGATTGCATCCAGATGGTTCTGGAATATCTCCAGTGAGGGAGACTCCACACCCTCTCTGGTCAACCTGTTCCAGTGCTCTGTCACTGCACAGCAAAGAAGTTCCTTCTTGTGTTCAGGTGGAACTTCTGCTTTGTACCAAAGAGAATCTGTTCTGATGAGCCCATTACAAACACAGAGTGAGATTTCTGGCAGGCTCACGAGGAATTCTGAAATCCAGCAAAACCCCTTTTTGTTATTATTAAATAAATAAAAAAAAAAATCACTGATTTCTGTCCATAGTCCAGGCCAGAAGGAAAATCAAAGGGTACCTTGGGAATGGTATTTTGCACTTTACTCTGCAAAACCTTTATAGCTTCAATAAACTTGTGATGAAGCAAACAGAAAAAACCTCAAAGTTTTAGATTGAATTCTATTTATGTTTCATTCTGCAGTCATTTCATTAACCCCAAAATAAAGGATTTTTACTTCCTTCAGAAGAAGCTAATCCCAATTTAAATTACTGTCTTAAATCTTTGATTGTGTATGCTTGCGAATAAATCCAAGCCATAAAAATCTGTAAGGCTGCAAGGGTATAAAAACAAGCTCCCAACAGAAATGCCACAGGTTCCCTTGATATGCCTGTGGACAAAATAACCACAAAAACCCGCACTGATTTTAATCTGCCAATAAAAAAATTTGAATTTAGAAGCTGACTCGAATTTAGAAGCTGACTCCCTGTGCTTCCTTCAAATACAACCAAGTGATGATGGAATGATTTTCTCAGAGAATGGCCAGCCTCCCTGACCTCGATAATGACAGACGTTTTTAAGGAACTCAGTTAAAACTGCCTGTATATATGTCTAAAAAAGCAGTTTATTTTATTTTTTCTTCTAAGGTCAGGCAGAAGGTGATAGAAACATTTAACAATGAGTGGGAGTGAGGGAGAGGAAATAATACTCTCGATTTACTACTTTCCACATCTCTAATTCAATACAGACCTGTATCTGTTATGACCATGTTCCATTTTTCACTTCAGTTTTATTTTCAAAAAAAAAAAAAGTTGATATTTTCTTACAGAAACCCACACTGATAGGTTATGTTCTGTGTAATTTAATTTTAAATATGTAGCTGTAGCTGAGAAATAATGGACAAAATTCAATTAATTTTTCCACAAGAATTGTATTATCCTAATGACTTTTCTCCCTTGACCATTACTAATCATCCACATCTCTCCTAACAGAAGGATTCTTTGTTAGCAATACGATAGGCCTAGCTACTTCAAAATTTGCCCTACATTAAACTGTTTAGTGATTTAGCAGCCCATATGAATGTTGGGCCACACTCATACAAATTTTGAGGAAGTTTTTATGATTTTTAAAATATGTACTTTAATGATAATTTATTGTGAAACTTTTTAAAACTCACGTCTTCTTAAGTGACATAAAATTTTCTTTTCAGGTGACTTTTTCCTCACACTTAAATCACTCCATCAGTTTCTGTTAGTGTTAGACATGCAGATCACCTTTTGTCCTAGAGTGAAACAGATTGATGTCTCCTGAACATTTGATAGTTCCAGCTGCTGTTCTCTTTTTTCCATTTTTCATTTTCAACCATCTTGACAATAAAAAATAATGATCAAAAGTAACTTGTATTAACTAATGCCACCTTTTCTCCTTTATAAATTACTTCCTTTCTTCCCCCCAAAAATTAATTTCCTGGACATTTTCAAATCTCAGTCACTTTCTTCCTGTTCTTAAAAAAAAAAAAAAAAAAAAAAAAAAATATAACCAGCCTTTAGAAAGGTTCCCATTTCAGCTGCTGCCCCCAAATAAAAATAATTCACTTTGTTCAGTAGTTTTCTTAGTTTTCCTATCCTTTACCTTCATCTTGTGTTCTTACATTCCCTGCCATGAGAATTTATTTACATAGTGAAGGACTACAAAGTATTCTGTAATGTTTAACATCAATATCTTTACATCTTTAAAAACTGTATCACTATAATAAGTGGTTAGAAAAAACCTTTACAGCTACAAAACAAAATGTCTATATATGAAGTGTAGACATTAGGTGGATTTGATTATTATCCAATAAAGGAGGATTAGAAAAAAATCCACAGAAGAAATCAGCCTTGCACTGCATAACCTTTATAAATTGCTAGCTGCCTCTAGACTAAATTAAAATTAGTAAGAAATGTGGAAAAGCCATCATTGCTACTACATTGTCTTTCACTTTCTCCAACTCCCTGTGTAACTTAGCAGAGAAAGGCTAAATCCTGTCTTTCAGAGCTGCAGCCTAATTAGCAAACACAGCCTCGGTCTTAGGAATGGGAACATCCTCTGGGCTACTTCTAAACTTCAAGAGCTGAGAAACTGGTATATTACAAAGCAAGAGGTGCCTTCAAAAACAGATTAATAAGATATATAAACCTGCAGGACAAGCAGGATTGCTGTGTGAACAGGTGGTTGTGTTGTTACTTCATAAATCCTAGAGTGGGACCAAAGATCCTTCCTTGTTCCTCCTTTGGGCTCTGCATATCCCAAAGCACTGAACATCTCTATTCCACTCTGCTACCAGGCTTTTAATTTTCCTCTCACAAAATATCTTCAAATTGCTTCAAAGCAAATTGACAATGAAATCACATTTGCAGTAACTAAATAATAATTACAAAAGAAGACAATCCTCTATATCACTGTGGTGCACCCTGCACTCTGCTATTGGCAAGACAAACCAGAAAAGCAACTGGTCAAAAGTGATTGCACAAATAAGGTATTTTTTTCCCCAAACAACTGCTTTTTGCACTTAAAATTAAAAAAAATACTGCTTCTCTGCAAGACAAGGATTATTGTAATACATTCTCTGAACCATTTTTTTTCCATCTTCTCTGTGAGATGCCTCATTCCTTTTCCTAAGTTCTTTCATTTTTGATGCATGCATCTGGGTATGTAATAAAGAGAGAAGGTACAATGTGACAGAGGTCACTGACATGAAGGTCAATGGCAAGACAACCAAAAAAGAAATTAGGTTTATCTCAATTTAATGCAGGGAAACAAAAAGATAAATTGGTTTCAGAACAACGTATATTTTGCTGTCAGGAAAACTCTGGAAAGCATTTTCTGAGCAGGCATTTTCTACCTTTCAGGAACCTGGCAATGTCAGTGGAGGGAGCCTCCACATGGCTTTGTCATTTACTATGATAAAAATGCAAAGATGCTCTATCCATGTTATTGATTTGAATATCCAAATATAGCTTATGTGCAGTACCTTCAGCATCCTCATCAGCCCACCTGTAGTAGAGTAGCCAGGACTTGTGCAGCCTGGCTTTACACCACACTCCTGACAGGGAGAACTGTACTGGTAAAAACAGGGTCTAGGGCTGTCCTGAGCCACAAAATCTCTGAAGAGCAACCCAACAACCAACTCTCTCCAAGGTCACTGAGAGGGAAAGCAAGCACCTCAGCTAACATACTGCAATGAATGCACCACTCCTGGGCAAAATATCCCAGTGCTGACCTGTCCTGGTGTGTACACGAGGTAGGTATATAAGTGCCCTGTGAAGTCTCAGCTGATCTTGGTCACGCTGTTGAGGAGGGAGGCCAGAAAGAGATTCAACCCATAGTATTGTGGGCATCTCCTGGCTTGGCTTGGTTAAATTGTCCACACGTTGGCGCCTGGGCCCATTTGAGACACAAAAGATGCTTGAGATACCTGCATGAACTGTCAGACATGACACAGGCCCTGCTCTTCTGCAGTGGCAGCTGGAGGCCAGATGGGACATGTTCAGTCATCTCCTATAGACTCAGGAAAATGAACTGGGGTTTAGGTCTCCACTGATCAAACGAGAGCTTAGTCATCTAGA
Source organism: Oxyruncus cristatus (assembly GCA_013399855.1). NCBI lineage: Eukaryota > Metazoa > Chordata > Aves > Passeriformes > Cotingidae > Oxyruncus > Oxyruncus cristatus. The sequence goes on from VXAY01001095.1 coordinate 118,903, forward strand.
CAAGGATCCAGTTTCTAAAATGCTGCTGCCTCATGTCACCACAGATAACAGAAGGTGTGTATGGAGCTGGAAATATGACATAGACTTTATGGGAAAATGGACCATTCTAGAGTGGTCACTGGAGGTCAAGGAAAATAATTCATGGTATTCAAAACAACCATGATCAGGCAACTGATCCATCACAATGTGATGGAGATGTGATTCCAGCACTCCATGAATGTAAACATCTTAGTTGCAAACTGATTCCCACTCAAGTTATGCCAAGGAACACAGACAGTGGGATTTTCAAAGTGAACAAGAATTATTAGTTAAATATTTAACAAAACGAGGTTTTGTTCTTTTGTTTGTTTTTTTTTTCTTTTTTTTTTTTTTTCTTTTAAGGAGGAAGACAGTTCTGGGAAATAGCCTGGATCCCCAAAGACTCAGGGCTTTCTAAGAACTATGTAAAATGCTTCTGATCTGCTTCAGTCATTTGAGAGGAAAGCCCATGTAACTCTGCTTAAATGAAGTAAATAAGATGAAAGCTGGCCCGTGACACCCAGAAGGTCACAAGGGTCTCTCTCCGAAGCCTTTATTTCTGTAGAGCTCTGAAACCAGAAGGTGAAGAAACGCACTGAGATGTATCTCTGATGCCCTGTTTAAAAGGAATAATCTATTGTCTTGATGTTCCAGTTGTGTACCAGGACAGACACAATCCAAAATGAAAAGGGGAAGAATCCGTACAACCACGGGACCATGACTGTCATGTAAAAGTGGCTCTTGCCTTTTACAGACCATCTGCAGTAGCAGGCAAGGAGGGGCTGGAATTTAGCTCCAGCAAGCAATGACACAACTTTTGTGTGTTTATTACTGTTTCTGAACAAACAACACAGAAAAAGATGTCACAGGATGGCCTGTGTCCCTACCCAGCCCACTCAGGCTCTGAGTAATTCTACTTAATTCTAGCTCTGAACTCTGAAAAACCTCTGACCCTACACCAGTGCTCAGGACTAGATTACAGGCTGCTCCACATAGCACCATGTGGGCATAAAAAGGTTACCAAGGCTGCAAAAATAATATAAATCAGGTGATTGTATAACCAAAGGGTGAATGTAATAAATAAATGTACAACTCCCAGTAAAAGATCTGAGCAAGAATCACACAGAAGATTTTTTTTCTATAAGAGAAAGAGGTGACAGGACATGTTGCAGATTCTTGAACCACATGCTGAATTATTGTCTTTAAGTCATTTAACTCCATTTTTTTTCCATAGATGAAAGAAATCAAGGTTCAGCCATGATTTAAAATATTATTATTCTGTGGATAAGCAATGTTGGTGCAGGGTGTATAATGCAGAGAGCAGATTTCATGAACAAGTCTCTGACGGTTTTATTTCAGAATTACCACCAAACCAGTAAGAAACTAAATTCCATTGCTTTCAACCCTGTATTATTGTTGTGCTTGGAACACTTAATTTTCAGATTACTATTTAGTCTCAGAGTCTATGACACTGGCTGAGATAAGACTGATCTAGTTTGACCCTTAGAAACATAGATCTCTGAACTTCTTCTCTTTTGAATAAAGCACAGAGGAGAAAAAGTACTTAAGACAAATCCCCATTTCACCTTCCTTTTGAAAACACTCAGGATTAAGAGCATTGGTGCCTGTTAGAGGGCATTAAAGAAAATTAGGTTTTGAGAAACGAAACACAAGCAAATGCTGTTGTTTTGCTTCTATCTTTTTGTCACACACATATTCTTTTCTCTCCTTACCTAGGCCCAGATAGTAAGTGAATATAAAAATGCACAAAGAAACAGCGAGACTGTTATCTGTGTCTTCATCCTGCACTATTTTTCTTCTCAATTTCTTAATTAGTTACAAAAGTCTGCATATGCCTGATCCAGACTGTTTTTAATTTCTCAAACTGTACAGAGTTCCCTCCACTTTTTTTTCCTGATTATTCTAGAGCTTGCCATCTCTCTTTGTAAGAAAGCATTTCATTACATGAGGCATGCAATTTCTGCTCCTTAATTAGCTCTCATTACTTCCACTTATGCTTTTGCTCAATGCCCTAAATAATTCCTCCTGAACCTTGCCACCTTCTCCCTTAAATATTTGCACAACTGACTCCTGTCCTTGTTAGTCTGTTCTTAACTAAGTTAAGTTTTAGTCACAATAAATCACTCCTGAAGAATCAATCACTCCTAAGTAACCCTACTGAGAACTGTTCTTTGAACTTGTATTCTAGTTAAAAAAAACATCCTGAGAGAAATATCAAAGCCTTATAAAGATGAACTACTTTCTTTCTGCACCATGACACCAGGATCTGGCCTTTCTCATTGGCATCTCATAGCAACCTCATGTCTCACCATTTGCTTGTTTTACCTTCACATTACTCTGGGATATAGATCTCTACCTCCCTGAGGAAATACTTTTCATTTGTCCAAGCTACTTGTAGGGTTCTGGAAATTACTTTTATTCTCTTGATCTTGCTCTGTCTCCACTATTATTTTTAATATCTTCTTCATTTGCAACTAGTGGCAAATTTAATTTATGTTCACTTTCATCTCCCAGATCACTCATACTATTAAACAGAGCTCACTGTTGTTGCCTTTTTTTTTTCCCTTATTCAACACATATCAACTATGTAAGGAATTACTTATTTAAAAATGAGCAGTTAGAATTTAGAGCTGAGGCAGTACTGTGACTGTGACAGATTAAAGGGTTTAACAAGAAATAATAACACAACTTTCTGTACAACATATTTGTCAAACACCTTTCATAACAAATATGTTCAAATCCAACAGTAATCCCTGTGCCACAAGAACAGACCTCATCTCTTTCCAATTTAAACTACTGCTGAGTAGTTGCACCCTTTGTTTAGAGGTGTTCAGCTAATTTTCAGTCCAAAAGAGAACACAGTCTATCTAAGATAATTTTCTTTCATTTTAAAAGTAAAAGCATTTTCTATGAATATAAAATTAAATCTAAACTCTTTATAAGCTAGAGTAAGTAGAACAGCTTTCTTCCCATGGCTTTTTGCATTCCTGTGCCAGTCTAGGGAGAACTTCATCTGAATGTGTCACCTCCATCCATCAGCCAGGCTGCTGATTTCATTCTGTCACTGATACTCTTTGGATAACTTTTGTTCAGCTCAAAGAGATCTTTTCTCCTCTTGTTTTCTATCCCAGGCTTGCCTCCCTATGCAACTTCATTCCAATCCCCGTTGACTGATCCATGGGCTGCAGCAAGGAAAGCAGTATACATTCATAACATGCTGAAAGGATAATGTGGCTTTTTATTTAGCTGGCAGGCATTGCATTGTTGGCAGGTAGTATATATTTTCCATTTAAATCTATATAATGATAGTCATAAAGTGTAAAAGTTAGTGAGGCCATGAGAGGAACCATGGGAACAAACTAAGACTGAACAAAAATCCCAACCCTTACCGATCAAGCTTGAGACGAAATCCAGCAAAGGCAGCAGAGCATCTACCTATACAGTGTGTGGGATCTTCCCTACAGCCCTGTACCTGCAGGCTTAGATTTCATCCCTTTGGTTTTGGGAAAGCTTGGCTCTCACCTTTCTTCATAACACATTTAAGCCATCACATCTCACAAACTTTTCTGGAAGCAATTTGTACTCGGATGGCGTAGGACACGAAATGGAAAGAGGCTGGATGTCTGTGTAATCCTAAAGCTGATTACTAATTCGTCACCCACATATCAGGTATCCCAGAATCATTAATCACTGAGAGTGGTACATGACAGCTTCAGAGCTTTTATAAAAGGAAAGATGGAAGTACTTTTGCAGAGAACTGTAGGAGTTTATTTTTCTTCCAGCAAATTTTCCCCCTGTAAAATTGGTTCTGAATTTATCACCCACGCACGCTTTCATGAATTCTAGTAACATTTTACATTTATTGGCATTAGGTTGAGGATAAGTTGGCTTTGTTTCTCCTCCCCTCTACCCCTGAGGAGTTATTCTGTCCACAAGAAGTAACGGGCAGAAATGTTGAGCAATGAGGATTGAAAGTTTAGCTGCTTATCTAGGAAAACAGGGCATGCCTGAAGTCATGGCAATGAAATCAGCACAGAAAGCACACTTCCTCCTGAGCCAACGCTGAACCACTGTTCTCTTCTGCTTCTCTGTGAAGCTGGAAAGGAAATATGTTAGCCAGCCTTTTCTGAACTTCCAAAATGGCCATTTCTGTTGCCTCTGCTGTCTTTCTGAGCAGTGAGCAGGCCCAGCAGCACCAGTAGGTAGCCCGGCTGTTTCTGGCTGTGTGGAACTAAGCTTGCCCATAGTCTGCCTTGTGTGAGACCTGGTAGGGTCTTGGTATCCCCCATTCTCTGTGTTGGCTAATACAGATGAATGGAACGGAACTTGAACATTACAAGTTCAAAACCTTCATGTCTTTCAATTTTCATAAATCCATCTCCACACCTTTTGCACTGATCTGCAAGCTTATGCTTTTCAGGCAGACTAGCACTCCCCCTGTGCTCCTGTTCCTGCCTACTGCTGTTTTCCTGGGTATTGTGCTGCCAGAGCTGGACTCTTCCTGCTTTTAGCTAACAAATCCTTTCAGACGCCAAAACAAACCTCCCCTGGGCTCCTGTGTACTCCTCCCAAGACCACTTAGTGTGCTTTCCAGGTACTGTGCCACTGTGTGTGCAGAATAAGCCTGCCCCATCTCATCCCTTCCAGCTGCCACATCCTCCATGACTCCAGAGGCAAACTCCAGGCCTCTATGGTTTTCACCCCTACACAAACGTTTCCTTTTATCCCAGCCTCACTTTATTAAGGCAATACTGCCTGTATTGGCTATGCAGTATAGCCCAGTGTTGCACCGTCTGCCTTTGAGTGGAGCAAGCAATGCCCCAAGAGGCTGACTTACAGCTATGTGATAGACATGTTTGGAAAATTTCATTTTATTACCATCATGGCTTTTGTATGTTTGAAAATTGGATTTAAAGTATTTTTCCTCAGCAGTCATGGTGATGCCATTCAAATCATAAGTAGAAGCAGTAAGCCACCTGACTTACAGAGTCGCAGAATTCAAATGAAACCATGAATTGCTGAGGGAAATCTTGAGACTGAAACATTTTTAGTATCTTATAAATATCTGTTTAACAGAACTTGTCTTCATTGTGCACCCACAGTCTTAAACTGTAGGCAAACATTAACAACCAGTCTTAAAATCTCTGTGTTCAAACAGTGCCTTGGCTGCAAGTATTTTCTCAGTGAAAAAATACAGTCTTTTCTTTATAGAAGGTTCAATTAGATTAATGGGCCTTTCCAGTCAAAAAATCTATAAAGCTGTTCTTCTCCATTACTTGTCTTTGAAGAATTTTTTGATAGAGTTTTCTTCAAGCTGGACAGGCTTTTCTAGCACGTGACTGAAATGTGGCAGTGGTAAGGGAGCAGAAGCTGATCTAGGGATGACTGACAAGGACATCTGCAGCACATCTGGCACGTGTGGATGCAGCAGATCAGAAGAGCCTGCTCGGGGAAGTCCATGCATGTACCTACACTAGACAGTCCTCTGGCAGGTCTGCACCAGAACAGTGCTCTCCACTGCTATAGCATTTTTTCTCTATGACATCCCAGATGAACAGGGAAATTTCCTTTCAGAAAAATTCCTGCAAAGCTATAGCATTGCAGTCTTTTGGCTTCCTCCTTTAAAGAACCTGTGTGACACTTGACAATGGCCATAAACACCAGCTCTTTAGGGAGTCTCCTGTGCACTGTATATCAATACAGGATTTTCATGGCAGGATATAGATGTCCTATTAAAACTCACAGAAGTAAACCCACACAAATGCTAAAAAAAGTTTATTTACATGGACCAAAAATCTCCATCACAATTTCTGTCAGTTCTATGAAGCTACATTTGGGATTATTTTGGTCTACTACAATTATTTTCTCATCTGAATACATCATAAAATCTCTTTATAGAGATAAATTAAATAGGGAAGAGCAGCATCAAAATTATTTACTACAAATTATGAAATAAAACAAGATAGCAAAGTAATCTCTGCACAGATGAACCACTAAAATATAATTAGTGAGACTCTGCAAAAGATGAAATATACCTGAAATAGCTTTAACATGTCTTGAACGAGATATGATCTTCAGCATACTTTTAAAATCCCTGTTCGGCTCAACCAAAAAAAGGCAAGGCAAGGCAAGGCAAGGCAAGGTAAGGCAAGGCAAGGCAAGGCAAGGCAAAAGAAAAGAGAGCACATCAGAGAGATGGATCTATATGAATGGAAAGCACAGAATATTACTAATAGGATCAGGAACCTTTCTATTATAGGCTGCTAGTCTGAAGTCAGTCCAATAGCACTGTACCCTGAAGCACTGCTATTTCATATTTCAGATCAGATGATGAAGGATGGATGACCAGATGGAAGGAAGGAATTGGAAGTCCAGGACTTAAAAACCTGATTGCCTAAGTTAGGCTGCCAAAACAATGACCTTATTTTCAAGTCATGAATCACTGCCAGTCTTACTGAATGGGGCTCCTACCACTTCTCTGCAAACTCACTAAAATGGATTTGATTTAAATTGCCTACTTACAAAAGCAGACAATAACTTAAAGCTGTATTGTCCCTTTGAACTCTGAATAAGAAATAAAGACTAATTCCAACACCTGTAACTCTGTGCATCTCCACATCCACTCCTTGAACTCCCAATGACATCATCAGCATGGCAAACTAACTAATATGCCCCTCCCACCCACTAGAACTTTACCAGAAGTTTATCAAAGTAATTTACATTTAAAAAGCACAACAGAAAAAAAGAAAGAGGGTCTTATGATACATCCTCAAGTTAAAGTTTGTTTAAATTGGACCTGTAAGCGGAGGCTGATCTCACCTGTCAAGATGACACACAGGAAACAGAAATCAAGTCACAGGATGGAGATATATTGAATGTTACAGACCAAAATGAACATGCTTGAATTGCAAATAAGAAACCAAGTGGACAACAGAGAACAGTAAGAGCTACACAAGCCTTATGTGTCTCATACAACTAATCAAACATTCCTCCTTATTTTATTACTGGCTGGTGCTCACATAAACTCCTCAGTTTGGCCCAATAAGGGAAAGTGACTGCAATCCAGTTTGGGATGGAGGTGGCATGAGTGTATGCAATGAGAACCCACAACAGTTAATAAATGCTTTAGTTCCCTGGCTAAACAAAGACAGGATCTCTTGCCACAGCCATTACTTGAGACATAAGTCACTGGGGAATTCAAGAGCACATCTGGGTGCCGAACTCATCACAGAACAGCCACACGCTCCTTCAGCCGAGAGATCGCACATGGGCCAGGAAGATCTCTCACGACACCTTCATCAGCCAATTCCACCTGCCTCGTGCTGCAGGAGCACTACCAGCTTTCCCCTCCCATAGCCTGGCTCCAGGAATGCACAGCATTTACCTCCCAGCCTCCCGACAGAGACTGTGTTACAAAGCTGCGTGCCACCCCACCAAACGACATTGCTGTTTAAAACACACCACTGCTCCCTCTGCTGAGCTCTGCCCTGTTCATAGACAGTCATGCTAGACTAGAAATGTATGGATAATCAACCCATAATGCCAGACTGATGTGCTACAAGTAGACACGCAGCAGCATGATGCCTTAAGTCTGACTGGTATCAAAATGTGCCAGCTGAGAGGGCCAAAACAGTATCAGAATTGGTTTTCATAGAAAAGGCCATTACCAGCAACCAAGGAAAGCCAGTTGCTGTATCTGTCCCACACCTGTAACCATACTGAGTGAGCTCAGAAGAAAAAAAACAACCAATTATCCCAGAAAGGGTGTTTGAAGATTAATGTTTTCACAGCATTCTGCAAATGCAAGGATTTACGGACTATATATCACAACAAAAGTACTCACAATGTTCCTCATGTGTTTCAACATTATTGTCAGGCGTGTGTTCTCGAAGGATATCACTAACTGTACTCCAGGCTTATGACCAGTTGACTGAGGATCTAAAAAAGGCCAGATAGTTTGATTTTTTAGTTAACAGCTCAGAGGAAGTAGATCTGTAAAATACTGAAGTACACAAAAACTAGTATATAAAAAGAACCTATTCCATGTTTAAATCAGGGATGAAATTAGGACACAGACGAGGAGTGTGATGGAAGACAGCGGTCTGACATGCAGCACTCATTTTCTTTCCTGCTTATGAACTGACAGTAAGATTTTTTGTTTTCTAATTGCCATCAATCTGAAATTCAGTGGGAAATTTATGCTTGAGTGACAAATAATTGGGGTGGGTTTTTTTGGCAGTCATTGATGACACTATTCACTATTGATGCAATTCTTGTCTGGTTAAAAACACTGGATTTTTTTTTTTCCCGGTTCCCAACAGAACGGAAAAAAAAAAAAAGGAAAGAAAAAAGAGCAAGTTTCCAGATTAGTTCCAAAACAAATTAGAGAAACAATATCTACATCCATCATATATAAATTCTCCCTTCCTCATTCTGTGCTTTTACTGTTCCAGGCAGTTTTTCATGCAACCCATTGCCTTCATAGATTTTTCTACTAAAATGCACTTTAAGAGCTTGATTCCTCTCCCACTGAAAAAAAACATTTTTCATTTTCCAGGCCAGAAGGATCAGTCTCATAATGCAGAAGAAATGACTAAGCATGTACTGTTCCATCTTTCTGCTGGAGGCACTGAGCCAGCTGTCCTCACTGCCAAAAAGGTGTGTCCTTGAAGCTGGGTAGGTAAGGTGGTTTACCTGCCCTGCAGAGACAGGAAAGAAAATACAGGTGCCTTTTACCACATAACCAGGTAACGGTGAACACAACCCCTCCTCAATATCTATCTGACCTTCTTATTTGGCACTGTTTTGCCTGAGCAGGGTGAGCATGATCCATTCTGCACCACCTGGTCTGAGACCTGGGGTTCTCCCAACGTGGTCACAATCAAAAATAGTCCAGATACTGCCTGTGTGAAGTAGCCCGGTTTTACTTATGCAAACAGGGCTTCACTTCATTAGACCAAAGCTGTATTACAACCAGTATTATGTATTCACGGCACTTGAAAAAGTAAGAACTCAGTCCTGCTAACCTTATGATAAAACAGTGATGTCTCATGAGCTGGGCTCTGTTCTCCTGCCTCCCCATTAAAGAAGTAGCTGAGCTTGAGATGTCAGTCAGAGAAGTCCTGTTCCCCTGCATGCACCTTGGGATCTGTCACTGACACACCACCCTTAAACCCACCACAGGGTGAGATAATGACATGAGACAAGACAATATGGTATCAATTAATTCTTTAAATGGAAAAATATCTTCTAAGAAGCAGAAGGAGTGAGAAAGGATGATGAAAATGAAAGAACAACCATCACGCACGAGGGTTATGCACTGTCAACAAGAGGCTTTTCAGGGAGCATCAGGACTGTTGACCCTCAGTAGCAGGCAAGGTTCTCTCATCTCCCTTCCAGCCTCAGCAGACACCTTTGCACTCTCTGTCGCACTCTTGCTCTCTCTTTCCCACATGTGCACCAGAGCTCTCACAGCCAGCATTGTGAGAGCAAGAAATCCAACTCCCCCTCCTCAGCCTCTCCTCTCAGAGGGGAACTTACAATGAATAAGCCACACTGGCTATATTTTTCCGAAGAAACCAACCGTGTAACCTCTGGAGTGAACAGAGGCTAAAACAACTGCTAAGCAGACAGAATGACAGTGGTGTCATATACTACTGACAGCCAGAGCACCAGTGCAATTGCCATTTATCTTAAGGGAGGGAATTAAAATAAATTAAAAATAAAACAGTATGTACATGCAACTGCCATAATATAATTTTTCCAGGCAGCCTGGATATGAACACTTCTGAGTTTCTGATGTTTGGAATGGAATTTGAGAATATGAATCCATCTCCAATTTCTTCCCTTTAGAGATCATAAAAATACATTTTTAATCACATCCTAATTAAAGAAGGGCCTGAAACACTCTTGAAGAATTGAAATCTTACAAAGAAATCACTAAGCTGGGACTTAGAACACTGAGTTGCAGCTCTTCATTTGTTATTCTCCCTTATGAACCTTGACGAATCACTTGGCAAGACTGTACCTTGTTTCATTTCTTGAGGTATGCAAATAAGAACAGGAAGGGATAGGGAATGAAAACTTCAGGAACCACACAATCCTGAGTTTTTTCCAGGGTAAGAAGAAGCCCATAAAAATCAGTTCATCCCCTCTTCATGCAAAACCACTCTACCATTTTTTTTAAGATGTGAGACCTTTTGCCTTTAAGTTGCAACAGGAAATGTAGAATCCAAGACCATTACACACAGCATAACACAAGGGGAATTGTGTTTTAGCGTGAGGGCACTTGGGGCTCCGTTAATTTGTGAATTGCAGTGACTCACCCTCAGCAGTTAAGCATTTCAGAGGCTAAATTACATCATCAGTATCCATCTGATCCCTGTGCCTTGCCCCTCCTACCAGCACTACCAGTGCCTTTTTTTGCATTACTTAAGTTTTACAGTGTGGTGCTTACATCCAGTCAAGGAATTTCTCCGTGGGAATTGGCCATTTTTTTTTTTCTTTTTTTTAAATAACAAATGTAAATAAGTTACTAACCAAGCTGAAATTCATGAAAAACATGGGAGGGGAAAATACATTTCTGGTTGAATATGTAAAATGAAGTCTGAAACAGACTCTATGGGATGACTACTGCTAAAATATTTGCTCTCACTATGTGATAAATAGAGCAGGAAGAGAAAGAAAAAAAAAGAGAGCATGGAAAATCTCATAAACATGGAAGAAACATCTATCATTTATATTTCATAATAAAAATGAGTTAGTCTTAGCTGGTATATTTTAGGTTTTCCCACACTCAGTGCTAAATCATCACCCCCAGGTGATTTTAGCTTCAAATGACAATAGAATACACATACAATAATTACTTCCAATCTATCCAGTTTGGGCAGATGGACTTGAACTCAGGCCCTGCATTTTTAGGAAGTGTCATGCTCTACTTGCACTCCATTATAGACAAAGACCAAGTGCTGGTCTGTTGTGGATACAGGACAAAGCTGCAATGACTACAGCTGAAGTAAGATTTCCCTCCCAGGGATTGATTCTTCACGCACTGGTGTCAATGCAAAAGCTGTCAAATACCAAATGAGAACCCCAAAAAACTCAAACACTCTGCCAGTTTACAATCTCTTATCAAGGAACATAAACATGAGAAAACTGTGTGTCCTTTCATCTTTTCAAATGACAAAATGAAGGCAATTAGCTTTCAGATTTCTACTGAAGGTAAAATGATTTTCACAGTGGTCAAGGATGCATTTGTTTTCTTTACCTAGATGGTCTTTTCTAGCATGTTGGAGAACTACCAGCTCCACATTCTATCATTTGTGCAATGTTTTCATTAGCAGCATTTTAAAATAAGCTCTGCATTACATTTTGCACAATGCATGAGGAATGTAAACAGTCAGGAAGATGCTACTGACAAAATCAATAGGGAAACTATAATTTAATAATACATTGCATTTCACACGTGAACTGCAAAGCAATGTGGAAAAACTAATTAACTAAGTGTCAATGCACTTCCATGGGGGAGCTCAGTATTATTCTGTATTCTGCACTCTCAGATTTTTCTTAGACCTTTCTTCTTGGTGACAGCCTGTTTTGACATCTGGCGTCAAAGAGTACTGGAACCTGTTCGGTTTTCCAGGACTATGGTTGAACGCCCCAAGCCAACCATCTGCCTGCTTTTGCTAGGCTTATGAGCCTCCAATGTATCTGACTTCATACAGTTAGCTGTAAATACATTGACTATCTCAGGGGTTTGGTTCTCCAAGCCAACCAGAGGTGCTTATGGCCAGCAAAAGAGTCTAAATGCGACTACATCAGGAATGCAACTTGTGGCAAAAGCTTTACATCAAGAATGAGCAACTTCGGAAGATCAAAACACTTTGTAACGTGAGCAAAGCAGCCTGTTTTCCTCAGGGACTGCTCATGAGGACTGTGATTCTCCATGGAGAGGAATACCATATTAAAGTCCTCTTGGAAAGCTTGGATCTTCCTTTAGAAGGACACGGAGCCTGTCCCTCTTGTGTGCTAAAAGGACAGAAGCCATAGGAATGCATGGAGCAGTAACTACACATCAGAACTGGGCCTGGTCCTGGGCTGGACAATGTTATAACCCACAGCAAAACCAATACAGTCTGAATTATCAATGTCTTCAGGAGATATAAACTCAAAGAGAAAAATAAACAAGATTGATATAAAAATGTTTTTGATGTATTTTCTCCTTCCTTTTCTTAAAAGGCCCTTTATAAAAGGCTGTCTGTGAAATCATTCCTGATATCTGCTCTATCTGCTCTCACTGCCTTGTAGTGAGCTTGGTATAATGAAATGTTGACAATATTCAGTATAATTCAGAATTCACCACACTGGGAGCACTGATTCAGTATTCATGTCAAAATAAATTTAGCACTGATTTCTAATCTCTTCATCACTAGGAGCACAGTACAAATTCATAAATTTTAATTTTTATTTTACTTTTACTTCCTAGGTGTAATTACCTACAACATTTATAAACTAAAGCAGTGTAAGAGAAAGATGCTGATTTGATCAAAATTCATAAACTGATCCTACTGGGCGTTAATTTTAGTTTATATTGATTCTAACTAAGAGACAGATTATTTGCTTGCATAAAGGCTAAGAGAGAAATCATCCCATCCATGCAAAGCTACAGCCCATATTAAACCTGAGTTATTTTTCAAACCAGACAAATATTAAGACCCTTATAACCTTGGAAAGCAATGATATTTGTGGGGAAAGAACATACTTTTTTTTCATGGTAATTACCTCTCTCTGGCAGGCTCTGTGAACTTAATTCCTCCCAAGACTGACTCTGGTATTACTGCAGAGTTTACTTTTAAATCAAGACTTTCTGGGCACCCTCAGCAAGCAAGAGCCTCCAGGGCCACTGTGCTCTTCCCTTGTTTGCTACCTGGCAGCTTGGCATGATCAGCCTCCTCCTGCCTTAGCTGGACTTGAGTCTTCTCTGGACAATAACTGTAGGCAAATTTCCTGCCGCAAAGATTTCAGTGAGCTCAGCTCAAAGATTTCAGTGGCAGCAGCCTAACTCTAACAACCAGGCAAAGAATAGACAAACATATGAAAATAATTTTTCAAGTGGGTGATTAGCACAAGTATGGCAGGTGTTCTTCTGATAGCTGAGGTAGCTCATTTACAGCTGAGCTCACCTTCTTCCACAATTCACTAAAACTGACTTTCAACCCTTCCTTGCTGACCACAAGTGGTGCAGTATCCAGAGCAACTCGGCCCATGCTTCTCGTTCTCTGTTTTTACAAGGTCTAAGCTCATTGGGTCCTAATTTGGACCTTGTGTGCTACTGGCATTCTATCTACATATTTTAATAAACGATAGTGAGCAATTTTCTGGACTAAAGGGAGTGAGTTTTTTTTTGTGGTTTGGGTTTTGCTTGTTATTTTCTCCCGTATTAAACAAAGATTTTGCCCTGATTCTAGAACTGAAGTGTCCAAACTTTAAAAGGCAGAGTTTTCAAAAGGAAAAACCCAATCCCCCTGTAATCATGCTGCTCGAGGCCAGAGTTACATTTATCTTCTTCGACCAGGATGTAACCCTCACCTCCACTGGCTGTATAGTGAACGAGCAGATTGGGTTACCTGTCACATAGCTTTCATCAAACACCCACTAAGCACATTTTTGCCTCTGTTTCTTCATTCTCTTCCCTGATTTTGCTGTCACTGGCAACAAAAATGAATGGTTTATCCTTCAGACTCTATCAGCTCAGGATACCACAGGAGGAATTACGAGGCTACAAGTTATTTCTCAGCTTTATTACAGACTCAGTCCGTGCTTTTGCATAAGACTTTTACACACAGATTCTCTGTAATAATTAGGCAGCTAAATATTGGTGAAATGTCAAAATTCTTCCAAAGATCAGGGACTTCAACTCCCTTGTGCCTCAGCTCACTCTCGCATCTGTATATCTTTGGTTAAAGACGTCTACAGAGAGATGTAGCCCACCATGGACCCAGACTACATGTTACATTTAAACTCTGGTTTGGATTTTATGTGACAAGATTTAGTCTTTTATGTCCTTAACACCTAGGACATCTTTGCATTATCTCCTTAATCCTTTGTAAAACTTAGTGCAACCATTAGTAATTTTCAATAGTCATAATGGGTTTAATATGATAATGGCATGCCCTAATCAAATAAACTCTACACATGGGGAATCTTCCAAAGGTTGAGAAGACAAAATTGAATTTATTTTGTTCTGATGGATTAAAAAAAATGGTCCTAGAAAAAGAGATATTGAAACCTCGGTCTGCAGAGGGATTAAATTAACTTAATGGACATGCAAACTAAATATGCAGAGATACTCGCACTCCTTTCTGAAATGTGGAAAACTGGTGATCTTGGAAACTATCCTATCACTTGGAGCACATAACAACCAGGTGAATTGTTGTGGTGCAGAGCGCAGCTGCAGACATCTTTATGAGATTTTATTTTGCCTAAAACTGACTACAGAAGATTCTTTCAGTGCAGAACCAAGGCAATGGAAGACAATAAACATTCACAGTTTACTTTTTTATGGTTTATGCTTTGGCTCTTAATGCTGTAATGTCAGAAATTAGATTAAATTAGGTGCTGGACAGAAGAGGAAAATGGGTTAAGTGTTTAGATAGGCTAAGGGAACAGTGCAGCATCTCATTTCGGAAGGAGTGAATTACCACTGTCGGTAATTACGTATGCCTAAGCATTAGCATAATGTTCTGTTATTTACCTGCTCCACTCATTGTGAAAATTACCTTAGAAGTCACCCCTGATTTTCTTCGCTTGTGCAAGCACACATTGTGCTTTGTCATGACTCACATCCTTTCCTCCGAATTCTTCTAGGAATATTTTGTTTTGTAGAACAAGAAACCTGCCACAGTTTGTGTAAATAAACTTTTGTTTTGCATACAGGCATGTTTATTCAAAAAGAAATGAAGCAAGGATGAGGGGAATATGTAAAAGCTACAGGTGACACTAGTAACACATTTTCAGAGACCTTGAGAAATCAGGAATTATTTGTTGGTATCTTTATGTCCTAAAAAAAAATAAATAAAGGCACCTAAACACTTTAGACTCACCTTTGCATTACTGTACTTAATATTATTAAAGAAGTCCTTCTTATTAAAAAAAAAGATTGGTAATCAACATACCTAAGGTTATAGATGATGAATCTTCTGCCAAGGTATTTTTGGACCAATTCAGGAAGAAGCTGAGTACAAGCTCATTCTGAAAGACAATAAAAATACTGTAGGTAATATCATATGTTGTGCTCTGTGCCTTAAATTATTCCCCTCAAAGAAGACTGCTGTTAATTTTTTAATATATATATTAGAGTTAGCAATAAAAGTTTGAATTATGGGCAATCATAATGACTTCTACCCAGGCACTAGGAAGATGATGGTGCCCGTTATCACTCTCCCAGGGATGCTGCACTGGTGCCTACCTGGCCCCTACCTGTCAACACACTTGCAGACAGCAGTGTGCTGTATGGGCCATGGGTCTGCACTCTTGCTTGATCTCCAGTAGCTCAAAATTTTTATCAGTAGTTGCAACTGCTTTTCCAGAGCAGCCCATCTGTGAAACAAACACAGGAGCCCATCTTTGCTGCATCCTGTGTAGTCAGCACGAACTCGCCCTTGGCACGGGACTGACCCCAAGCATCTGACCTCGTGTGGGCCTCCCCGAGGCTTAGATATTGTGTAAACCTTTCTCACGTGGCAGCTTAATGGACACTCATACTGAAAAGCTCCATACAGAGTTAAATCCTACCAGAAACCCACAGGGAGTGAAAGGAATGATCATATTTCACCATCCTATTTAAAAGAGTAATCCACCTTATGTACTGCACTATAACTTTTATTTTTATGTACTGACCTGTGCTGCTCTAGTGAACATAGATAACAGGTAGTTACATTCAGCTGTAGGGAATTAAAACAATAAACCAAATCCCCAGATTTGAGTTTTGTGCCAGGCAATAAAAATGTGAATTCTGAAATGGACTCTTATGACTCTGAATCAAAGGTGGACAGTAATTGCATTTTATTAGCTTTTCCATAAAGCTGTGTATCAGAATGGCCATTCTTTAGGATGGTTAGAATTGCTACATTCATGCTGATGTTACTTGGACTGACAATGTAATGAATGGGTAGAACAAGAGACTTTTCAGATTCTAGCATTAAAATGTCACCACTGTTTTTTTCCAGTCTGCGGAAAATAATGTGTCTCTTATTGGGAAGATGTACTTCATGTAGCATTTGTGTTGTTTCAGTTTGACAAGATGTGGTGTAATTTGTGCAAGGAAAGAAAGAAAAGGAAGAGGGTACTGATAAATGCAGCTGGGGAGGAGTTAACGTGGTTACAGCAGACAGAGGAACAAGATGTGTATGTTCATTGTACAGATAAGATTTAGCAATCAGGATTTACTTTAACAGTTGCCTTTTATTTTTCATTCTACTGTTTGGAGTTTTTCCTCCCACTCTGATATTTTCTTTAAAAGAAAAATCAGGGGGAAAAAACAGGAGAAACCAACAGAATTGTTTTCCTTGAATTGAACAACAAATCCTTAAGCTATTAGCTGTGGACTGCCCATACACCTGCCTGTCTGAGCATGACTAATTATTCTCTCATTTGATAAAGACAGCTTACAGGGGAAAGCCCATACACCTGCTTCAGCTTCCAGTAGCTTTAAACAGGCAAGTTATTCCCTGGGGGACCTTCATTCCCTCTTTCAGCACAAGTCCCGTGTGCAGGAAATCTCCAGGGCTGAGAGTATAGTTTTGGCAGCCCAGCCTTTATTTGACAGCATGAAAATAAGCAGAGAAACTCAAGTAGTCCTTCCAGTTCAAAGATCTTGAGAGAAGTGGGCAGAAGTTGGAAAGAAAGATACACAAACTGACTTGAAAGAGAAATAAAAAATTCCACACTGAGCAGCATGGTGTTCTTTCTGCTTCCTCTCCACCTACCCTTTCTGTATAAATGGAAATACACGAACTGGGAGGTTTGTAAAAAGGAGATGCAAGGATTGTTTCAGGCAATAGTTCCAAAATCTCATTCTAAAGGTGACAACATGCTGAAAAAAATGACATCTGGTTGAAGTACAGAAGTGGAATTCAGGCAGATATTACAACAGGCATGAACAGGACAGGCATGTATACTGCTGCTGCCTCAGCACTGACTGCAAAGCTTTCCCTGCCTCTGTGTCTATTGTACTCAACATGTACTGAAGCTCAGGAGGAAGCAGCAAGGCTAATGCTGGCAAAAAGAATGCAAAAACCTAATGGAACAGGTCATGTGGCAGGGGCAGATGAAGCAGGCTGTCCGGGGCTAAGTGCTTCCAAAGCAGGGCGGGGGGAAGTCTCCTATGTGTTTGGGGAGACAAGCGTTTTGCACACTGTCATTCATAAGACAGCAATTTCCCCCTAAACCGTGCTAATCTGCCCGCTGCAGGACTCCACCATTTAGATTTCCACCAGCAAAGTGTGACAGTACCTTAAGTTCACTCCGTGTCAGCAGAGCTCCAAAGCACACGCTGAACTTCCAGGTGATTCCTGAATTGGTGGGACCTCGATCAGTTGGACCCCACTTAATGGGACCGCCTAAGCTCAGAATTAAGCATGCACCTAGGTACACTGCTGAACAGAAACACGTATATTGGAGCTTTGAACATGTGTATGACCACAAGCACACTGTATAAAGCGGATAGAGCCCACTTCTAAACAAGCAATTGTTTTTTAGGAAAATGTGACCCTTGGTGGGAATCTCAGAGACCCTGTGATGGTCTTGGCAGATAGCTAAGTCTTGAGGATGACCACAAGCACCCACTTACCCTTTTCCCCCCTGGAATTTTTACTTTTAAATCAACAAATGGAAATTCCCTACAATACTGCACACTTACGGATTCTTAGGAATGCCTCCTAGAGTTTTTCTAACCATTCTTACCTACGAAGACAACAGTCTTTAATAGGTAATGTTGATATTTTGCAGGTCACTCAACAGCATTAGCCCGAAGGGGAGCAGACAGGTACATATGGTCAGTTTGGTTAGAACTCACACATCCCCTTTTTTTCTGCCATTAAACTCAAAAGGGACAAATTCCACCTTTAGTTATACTAGGATAAACAATTTCAGTGCATCGGGGTGGGGGCTGGCACAGCCCTGCACCAGTTCAGCAGGGTAGAATTTGTCTACTGCTCTCCATCACAGACTAACTAGAAAAGCACTCTGCTGGTATGAAACACAGCCAGATTTCAAACCAGATTTAATTTCGATAGAAAGAAAAGCGGCCTCCCCTCTGCTCTCAGCTTTCTTTTCAGCTGTGCTAGAGTAGATTTGGGGTCAGAGAACACCCATGCGCCTGTTATACTTTAACAGGATGGAGAATCAGCAGGAAAGAAAGAAACCAGGAAAAGCTGACCTTGGTGCAGCTGTTAAAACTTCAGGAAAGGACAGAGGAAAAGAGAGGACTTTGAACCCTCCCCATTTTGGATCTGTTGGATGCCTCGTGCAGGAGTACAGGAGTGGTGGGAGTTCAGAGGACCCACACACCTTGGGGGCACTTTGTACCACCATGTTCTGTGCCCCCCACCCTGGGCACTGTGGGAGCTATTTTCTCATCTCTGCAAATCCCGAGTAGCACCACTGAATAAAACACAAATGAAATATGGGAAGCTCTTATCAAACTTGATTACTTTTACAGCGTAAAACATTAGTCACTCTAGAACAATGCTGTGGTCCTCATTTTTACTGTATGCTTGAAAATGAGTGAACATAATTTACAATCATTTCCATTTACACACGCTTTAAAGCCCTTTTATACAGCCTATAAGTCACCATAAAGCTGTTTATAGAACCCATCCATAGCTGAAACACTGACACTGTTTGCTTACCTGCTTGCATTAGATTTATCTTTGCCCCCCAAGTCCTTACTTAATTTGGATACTTAGAAAACCTTTATAGATTCAAACCCCATAAGACCTTATTTATTTATTTTTTTACTGATTAGCCCACTGTGCACCTGCACTTACTATCGTGTTTGTCAAATGCCCTCACCACAACAAACAAACCCCCTCAAATATCCAAGCCTGCTGAAGTTGCACACAAAACAAATCTGTGTGAAAGACATTGGACAAATAACTTCAGTTTATTTAAGGCTATGTAGTTTTGCAAGGTCAGTACGTACATCCAGTGTCTGAGCTGTATTATCAATAACTATAAAATATCCAGTTAATATGTTATAGTTATTATATCAATAACTATATAATATGCACAAATTAAATACCACAACTTTTAAATGATGAGAGATGGGAAGATTATCCATGCAATGTTACCAGCTGGCTGAGGGCACCAAATGCACATAGTTGCAATATCAAACATTGCTTTAGGGTCAGTTTTGGATTTTTTCATTTGCAATGCCCAAGCCACATGCAGGTTGTCTTTCCAAGATAACATGAAGACATTCAGTTTTGTGAAAGCTGCAGTTTGACACCAGGGCCAAAAGCAGACTAAATTAATGGAGCCTTACCTTGCTTTTGTGTCCCCAGGCCCTTCTACAATACAGCCACAAAATGACAAGCCACTAGGGCAGCCCTAATTCATATTACGAGATTTGGGCTGCAATCTCCACTCAGCCCATCACTCAGTTGGAGTTGAGTGAAACAGAAGACTCTAACAGTAGTCAGCAGCAGCTGCCTTTTGTCACAGATCCTATTTACACTTTCAGAATGTATATTTTTGTCATCTTCTGTGTTACCAACCTTCAGTTCATTGGTTTTTGATGCTTCACCTCTTATTGGTGACATCACTTGGTTGTTTTGCCATTTCATGAAGAAAAACTCCAGAATTATAAAGGTTGTTGAGGATGTTGCCTTGCAGATCTAGAAAACCCAGGTACTTCAGTGTATGCAGGCAGTGAGTCAGGCAGAAATCCTGTGACCATAAATATTCCAATGGTTTCAGAGGAGTAGAATGAAATTAAAAAAAGGTGCTGAAACCAGTTTTTGATTCTGTCCTAATTGACTCAATACAAAAATGAAGGTGCATCAGCTTCTGCATTTTAGTGATTGATGTCATGAATACAGCTTGTTGTTCATGTATACAGTCTGGTGGTGGAGTTATTTATAACAGAGTGTTAACCTGAACTTAAGAGAATCATTCCTATTGCAGGCAACTCTTCAACAAATATCTAAGAGGAAGTCAATGAGTGAGGCTTATGCTCAAAGTTAAATGACAGACTTTAAAAAAAATGCTTTGAACAGGGATGGGCATGAGCATATTTAAGCATTTAAACCGGTCCAAGAAAAAGTATCTCCATCAACTGATGTACCTGCATTTATTGGATCTGGTACTAAAGTTCAGAGATGGAGAAAGGAAAAATTTCTTTATTGAAGAAGGGTTTAAAGAAACATTTTATTCCATTTGAGCTCAGTGCAAATGAGAAGGCAACTGTTTTCCACCTCTACTCCTTCATTCCAACCATTTAGCAGAAAAGGTCAGTGACATTCTGACATACTCTTAATTGTAATACAATTAGCATAATCAGAATTTAGTCTGGACTAAAACGCATGCACTTAAGGCATGACTGAGGAAAGAATTTGTATATAATCTGATTCTTTCTTCATTTCTAGGATTTATAATTACTTAATTGGTAGAACCAAGCATGTAGTCAGTCCTGTGTGGACTGGACTAAATTTTTCAGAGCTGAAAATGGTGTCTAGTCAATCAAGGTAACGTGTTTACAGTGATAACAAGGGTATTTTATAATGAAATAAAAGTTCTTCTCTCCGTCTCAGACAATACTCCAGCCTTCTGTACAGCTACAATACAGTACAGGTACATTTCAGCATAAAGAAAAGACTGTGGCAAGAAAGTAAAAGGAATCCTGCTCTACAGGCATCTGTTCTTACTAGATTTCTTCACAAATTTATGAATAAATTATTTATTCCTACACAGTTTTACTATTTCATAGGAATGACACTTTGGTAATGCTTGAGAACAGACAACTCACTAAATGGTTTCAGCTAGGCTCCTTGGCAATTTAAGAAAAAGGGTAAATTTGACTGTAAAGTTGTCACAGGCATGAAAAGAGACAAAATAATTGTATTTATCTTTATCAAGAAAGCCTCCTAGCTTGGCTTTCTGCTCAGGTTAAAGCCAAGAAGACACCATGACACTTTTAAAAGAGTCATACCAAAGTGAAAAGTAAAAAAGAATACAAAGGAAATTACCCACCGGCTGATCTCCGTGTTCTAAGTGGGTCAGAACACGTCTATATTTTCTAAATTTCTCACATCTCCCAGCAGGAGAAGCATATTGAAGTAAAAATAATGATTCAATGTTTATGGAGTATCAATAACTTTGAAGGTTACCATCTAGAATTGCAGGTTAGCTGCATGGGGGTAAGCAAGATGATTTCCCACATGCAGCAGCACTTTACAGATGGAAACAATCTGCTCATTGCTCCGTCTGCTATCGTGCCCTCCAAGCCCAGCACACCAGCAGCAGCACAGCCCTCTTAGGCACAAAATTGCTTTCTTCTCCTCGTGGTTCAGTACTACAGGCTGTACCACCCTGGAAGTAGCTCCCCTGGGCTTGTTCAGAGAGACAACAGCACGTGTTCCCAAGCAGACCTGTCCACAGTTACCTCTGACTACACTAGTTATGGTTGTGTCCCAGCAGCAATGTGCTGGGAGGACGTTCCCAGCTCCATGGGTACATGCTGCAGACCTGTAAAGGGAGCATGAAGGGCAGTAGGAAACCTATTGCAAGGCAGCCTGCTCTGGTTGATCACTCCCACGGAGTGGGAGGGAGAACAGAGCTTCTGTGTGTGACCGGGAAATGTTTTTATTACTATTCCTGGGCTTTAAGCAGTATAATATTTCAACTGAATATTAGGCTTCTACACAGCAGTGCTTGGCCCAAATTGAAAATCCGTGTACCTTCCAGCAGCCCAGAGCACAGCAGAAGATAGCCAGCTTTTCATTTCTAGGTCACTGACTTATATCAGCTTTCCCTCAGCTGTGACCAAAAGGTAGTAATGTAAAATAAACCCACGACGTGAACGTGAACGTCAGAAGTGAATCAAAGAATTGTTAGGATTGGAAGGGACCTCTGGAGATTATCTAGGCCAAGCCCCCTGCCAAGGCAGGGGCACCTGGAGCAGGTGACACAGGAACTTGCACAGGTAGGTTTGGAATGTCTCCAGAGAGAGAGACTCCACAACATCCGTGGGCAGCCTGTGCCAGTGCTCTGCCGCCCTCAGTGTAAAGACATTCTTGCTCACATTGAGGTGAAACTTCTTGTGTTTTAATTGCACAACAATCAACCCAAACTTGTGCAGATTATTTGGCAGGTTCAGTCAAGGGAGCCAAGCACCCAAGTCAGCTGTTCATACCAAATTAGGTGTAACTCTGTGAGACAAATAGTTTTTTATCCTCTTTGGAAATCTTCTCAATTTCAACTCAGGGCTCAGAATTTTTATTCATATTAATCAGAAAAATCCTGTTTGTTTTGCATATGGACAATTTCCTCTTTAATCTCCCTTATATAATCACAGCTGGAAAAATTTTATAGTTAGACAGAAAACATTTTTCTCCTCCTGCAAGATGTCTGAAATTTTGGAGAACAAACATCCTGTCACACCTCTTTTGGTAACCTAGACTGTCTATACTATCAAACCAAAGCAGCCCCAGTCTGTGGGGCTGAGGCCATGACATGGCTCCTCTGGCAGAGGCCCAAGCTCTACCAGAGGATGTGCCAACAGTGAAACAAGAGGGTCAATGCATGAGCTCGTGCCTTAGCTCACTTGAACTTACTGGCCTCCACAGAAACCTTGGATCTAATGTAAACCACCATTTTTTTCCTGCCTGACAGCTTTCCTGACAACGGTTGGTCACCAGAGGATGCTCCGTTCTCTCAGACCCCAGTGTCACTGTCAGTAATTGACCATTCACCTTCTGAAGTGACACAGCATCATGATTTAACATCTTCCCAGGGTGAATGCAGCCCCTTAGTTGCTCTCAGCTGTGGCTTTTATGATGCTGAGGTGCATAAGGCTTTGTCCTGGCCCAAACAATGAAAAGGCAATGTTTGTTACCATTTCAACTTTCCACTTTTAAACTGGAGAAGAACCTTAAATCTCAGAAGGCAATAATGAATAAAAAATGAGAAACCCTCAATTTTAATGGACACAGTGTATCATTCTGATAATATTGAAACAGTCTGGATTTGGTCTTAAGTTTGCAAAACAATTTCTTCTACATGTTAAACACATTTTGAAGTGGGTATTTCTGGGCTGAAAGAATGGAACTTTCCATTTATCAGCTGTCAAAATCAGACTTTTCAATATTTCAAAGCTTACTCCTTTTTTAGACATTGCATTCCTCAGAACCTACTCCTTTCTGTCAAAAATTCAGTGAATCACTACTTTTCAACGGTAGCAAAGGAAGAAAAGTTTTTCTGAAAAATGCCCTGCCAGGTCTAATAAACTATTTCTTCGTCATACTTGCCTTTGTCTTAAGTTCTGGTGAATGCTGTAATGGCTCCATCCCAAAACAGCTGCATTAGAAGATGCGTCACTTACGTATTTTTTTTTTTCCCCAAATGGGGCAATGGAAGGCTTCCTGAATCATTTGGTACAATGCTACTAGAAGTCATATGCAAATTAAAAAAAACAACTGGAAATGCTCACATTAGCCAGTTTCTTGGAGCCACTTATTAGCTGCTTCAGATAGAGATTCAAATTCTTCACTCTTTTATGTTCAAGATCCGTAAAAGGTAAATGCCATGAGTGGGGAAACCTGCAAAAGAAAAATATTGATAAGCATAACTCTTGTACTGAAAACGTTTTCACTTTTACTTAACAGAAGAAAGTCAGTACTTTATAAGTGGTTTGGCAGGTAGAGGATGGGTACAGGCTCCGGAGGATTTTTTACCCTCTCACTCTGGTTCTTCTAATAATTTCTTCTAATATTTTGTTTCATTCTGTAGCACTTTTTCTGTCTAAATCATGAATTTAAAAGTAAGTAAATTAAATAAAACCTAAAAAGCAGTTATTTGCACTTTGTGATATCTAAATAATTAGCCCTTTATGAAAAAGGAAAGCACTGCCCTCCCCATTTTTTGCATGGTGCCCAGCACAAGAGACCTCTGATCTCCGCCCAGGGCTCATGCTATACGCACACCCTTACAACAGAATACTGAGTACCAAAGCCTTACAGCAACAATGAGGCATTTGATGAATACATCACTGCTTGCATTTTTACCTCAGCTATTTAGAGCATAGACAGATTTTTCAGAACAGGTCCCTGATCCCATATGTAATTTCAGGCACTAGCCTAATAAAAGCAATATATGAAAACAAACGATTGTCATAGTAAAAAAATCAATCCCAACAAAGGCAATAACAATAATAATAGTAAAAGTAATGGTCTTGCTGAATTTTTATTAAGATGAATTTAAGTTTAGTAAATAAATCACATATGCATAGAACGGCCTAATGTCAATTTTCAAATGCTTTGGTGGTTGAAAATGTCAAAACCTCGAATTTTTTTACTTGAATCACCTTTGCATTTTAGAGACAATGCACATTAGATCAGTCAAAAGGTTAGATTTTTAACAATACACATAATCAATTTATATTAACCTTGCCCTGACAAAGGGTATTTATCTCTCAGGTCGAAGGAGCATTAGAAAACCTATCTGTGCTAAATTGCACGTAATGGGTTTTGTGATATGGATTGCTAATAGTTGGATTCATAATTAACATTATGTTTTATGTCCTCTAATGTAAGGGATAGAGAAAGGCAGAAGTTTTGATCTGGTTTTATTTCATGTTCCACCACATCCACTTGTAAACAATCAACTGTGTCTTGTTTACAAACCTCTTTTCTTTCTGCTACAACCTTGTTTATCCACTAGACCTCAAGAGGCAACTGAAGGCTTCAGACAAATGACTAAGGAGCTGTCTAGCATGTGATACATTGGAAAGGGACACTTGGCCAGCCTTTAAAAAGGCAGTTGGGCAATACTGTGAGGAAAAACGCAGCGCTGGTATTACTTAGTTTGCAATTAAACCAGCAAGGGACCAGGATGACAGCAGCATACGGTATGTATGTATGAACTTCTCATTATTTCTGCCCATGGTACTGAAAGATCGGGGCTCAGTGAGGGGCTGTACAGATGAACAGCAAGAGGCGACTCTCGCCTCCTGAAATCACAGTGGCAGGACACATAAAGAACTGGGGGAAGCAAGTGATATGACCCAGGATCATGACATATATGAGCTGCACAGATAAAAATAGAGCCCAGGTCATCTGGCACACACAGATAGCCTGTGAATGTTCTGGGTTCCCCTCCGGGCGACAAAAGGACTTCTTTCAGGGGATTATAGGGAGGAGCTGTTTGGAAGCGGCTTAAAATGAATTAGGCTGTGTAACACACAGAGAGGGCTCTGGCTGTAAAATGCAGGCCCTCAGAAGATGCATCCTAAGCACAGTGGCCAAAGAGAGGACAGAGAAACTGCTGATTGATAGCACCAATAGCTGCTGGAGGGAAAGACAATATGAACCTTGTGGTGGCACCGAACTCTTCTTTAGGAGGCCTTTGCGCTTTTGCTGAATTGCGTTTGGGGCTGAAATGGGCTTTGCACTGTGAATGCACTTGTGTCAGAAGAGGTGAACTTCCCAACCTGACATTCAGCTTTGCATCTACCTTAAGTGGATCAGAAAAACATAAACTTGCACCGTGTGCAGATGTCCTCCATAGCGGATGCCACTCCCTACTTGTCAGCTTGAACATTGTTCTGTGCACAAACTATGTCACTTGAATGCTTCCTTGGGTGAAAAGATTTTTGGTCTTTTACAAAACAATAACTAAACACAATTAATACTCTCTCTGAAACCAAATAAGAAGGAAGGTACTAGAATGCAAGGGCTTGCTTGGGGCAGCTGTGCTTTGACTTGTAAATACGGGCTGAATGTTTACATGTCAATAGCAAAATTTCAGATTCTAAGAACTCTGAGCTTTTGCCATTAATTTCTTTTAATATAGTCAGTGTTTGGCACTTGTGTGAAGCACTCTCATATAGCACTGTTTTCTCCTAATAAGACCTAAATATATTTAATTTCATAGAATCAATACAAAGCAGAAACCAAGTCCTTTCTCTTAGCAGTTCCAATTATTCTAGTAATAATAAACATTTTACTTTTTAAATCATACATTTTTAAACTGATTTTGTGGTTACATTGTGGAACAAGGCTTTTTCCTTCCTTTGAAGTATCTGGCATCAGACAGAGTTGGAGCTTTGTAACACACAGACTGACTAATGGTCTGATATGGCATGGCAGTTTCAGTTATAATAAAAATTTCCTATAAAGAAATAATTAGTTTTTTATTATTAGGATAAAATCTGGGATACATGAAAAGCCTCAAATCAATGAAGTTCTGTTAGAAAACAAACCAAAACTTTAACATTAAAAAACATGGCTATCAAGAAATATCATAAAATGAATTGCTTTAACACAATCTTGGGGAAAGATCATGCAATGACAGGTTACTGCTGAGACTGAATTATGACAGTAAAGCCCTGGTACTCTTAGAGACAGCCTTAGTATATGCAGATTAACCTTCTGTGAGTTCTGAAACGCTCTTTGTGAAAATGTTGTGAGGGGTTTTATTAAAAGCAGATTTATCTGAAAAATGGCTAGTACTGCTTTGGAAATTCACTACGGGGTTTCTGAGGTCTGTGCATTTCTACAGAGAAATGTATTTTCTTTCAAAGGGCTCCGTCATAAACAGGTACTTGTTAAATATTTTATTCTACAACCTAATGGTTAGTGTGTAAATATCTCCAAATCAAAATCATGATTGAAGCACTTGCAGTATTTGTTTAGTGAAATTTCCATTCTCGTCAGCTGGTGAAAACCAGTTCATGTGAGCCAGTCATAATGAATCAAACTGGAGTTCTCTCAGGTAGAAGAAAGATTCTCTAGAATAAACTAATCTAAAGCCATTTACCTGAATGCTTCTCACAAGTTCGAGGGAATATAAAATCTGGATCTGAAATTCTTGGGCTTTAAGTCAAAACCATGTTCTTTGTGGCTATGGACTTCAGGTCAAATACCAGACCTTTATATTTTTCAAGCATATCACTTGAATCTCAATTTGGTTCAAGTAAACTGATTGTATTTTAGGCCAGCTTTATGTTTTACTGTAGATAGAGCCTGAAGAAGGGCCTGTATCAGATGAGTCAGAATGACTGTGTGGAGAGGACTACTTTGTTCTCGATGGGGGATTCAGTACAATGTATATATTTGTAGATATTTTTAGAAAAAATAACTCCACTTGTATTACTAAAGCCACTACACAAGGAAAAGCTGTTTTACCTAAGACAGAAATAAACCAAGGGACTCGTTGTCCCAGGAAACTGTGAGGAAATAAGATTCAGAAATGAAAAGCAGGAATAGACATGCCCACGGACAAAAGTAATATTCAGAATTATTGCAACAAATGACAGCATATTTTTCAAAAGATTTTAAACTGAATGATGCAAAGCACAAAGTTTGGGTTTTGGAGCCAGGATAGTATATAATATTATTGTATATTTCTTGGCTGGGGAATACGTGCATCTTTTTGTAAGCAGGTTGTTCATGCTGGCCAGTGTCAGAGATTGGCTTGTTTCTGTTCTGATCCAGTGGAAATATTCCGATGTAAACATTGCTTTAATATATGGATTTTTCTATGAGTTTTGATATGCATCATGAAGAAAATAAAAACTATTAAGGCCTTATCATGCCTTTAATGGAGTCAACACCACTTCGACTTTTGTTTCAGGAATAGTTTTGTCAGGCCCAAGCCATTCTGCCTTTACTCCTCCCATTAAAAAAGGAACAATAAAATATATAAAAGCTAGACTGTCACAGCGGTCTATGATTCAGTTTCTTCTAGGGCTGAATAGAAGCCTTGATAGAATATCTCGCATTGCCTTTGTGTTTCTAAAAATATGTCTGCCATGCATATTCTCACAGATCTATCTGAGACAGAGAGAACCACTTAACAGCAGAATAACATTCACTGATATGCTGCCTTACTCTGGAAGGGCATGAGATGGAAATTGCTTCTGGAGGTGGCTGTGAAGTTTTGAGAACTGGTCGAACGATTTTTCCACGAAAGTGACCACGTTGCTGGTTTGCACCACCTGGACTAGATATATCTGTGTTGGGAAAAAGGGAGAGGCAGGAAAGAGAAATGATCAGAGAGGCACATTTAAAAAAACGTACAAGAGAAAATATAGGGTGACTTTAACAAAGAAAAACCTTCCTTTAATGTAGTGCCAAGTGCCAGAGAATTCAGTTTGTAATTCACAGTCTTGCTGCACAGAAAGAGAAACTTGCCTGGATATCATACAACTCAAACACTGAAAGATCACTGCAGTGTGTGAAAACTAATAGTGCACCATTAAAGCATCATATAACAGCCTCCAATTTCTATTAGGCTTCCTAATTTTGTGCCATGCTTTCCTTCTGGATGCTTTAATTAGCTCCTGATTTATTTTTCACTATAGGGCATGAACTGTTCTCCTTAATGGTTCCCTGCAAATATCTGTCTGCCTGGTGCTCTTTGTCTCTGGTAGCTCATTGCTTATGGCACCGCTGTTCATCCCATGATCCTTT
Organism: Oxyruncus cristatus; assembly: GCA_013399855.1. Taxonomy (NCBI): domain Eukaryota; kingdom Metazoa; phylum Chordata; class Aves; order Passeriformes; family Cotingidae; genus Oxyruncus; species Oxyruncus cristatus. Next base: position 147,630 of record VXAY01001095.1, read on the forward strand.
TAACGTGGCACAAGCAAATCTTCTATAAAGGGAGAGAGTATATAAGCTCTCCGAGGAGTCATTAAAGATCAAGGCAATGAGGGCAAGGAAAGAATATAATACATACAGAGTCAGGCTTTTTGCTGAATCCCAAAATGGTGGCTCGTGCGATTGACTTCTCTGTGTCCAGCATCATCCATTCTTGGGGGACAGCCTCTGGAGCTGGAGGCTTTGCAGAGCCTGTCACTGACATCTGTACAAGCGCATGGATCAAGTTATTGAGTTTAACAGGGAAGCACTCCAAGCTTTCCTTTATTTTCCTGAAGAACGAACAAACAGAAGAGGTGCTATTTATGCATCTGTTTTGTTTCCATTTCTTGATCCCTGCTTTCATGGCTGCAAGACCAAAAATCACAAATTCTAAAGCCCACCTCGCAAAAACACATACCCACATAAACACCAATCACTGCTACTTGCAGCAATGCAGCATATCCAGCCCAGAGCTCTACTGCTTAAAGGAGTGCTCCTGCCATAGCCTGTCTCATGACTTAGCTTGGAGCAGTTATTCTTCATTAGCAGGATACCATCAGCTTTCTTTCAGACAATAGAGACAAGCAGAACACTTCCATGTGTGTTTTGAGGGGTTCCAGGGTTGAACAACATGTGTTCATTTTGACAAGTAGGAGAGAACGCACTAGTTATTAGATTTATTTTCGGTTGCACTAACCTCACATGGACTTACACGTGTTTGAGCAAGGCTCTTGGATTCAATTTGTGATTTAGCTGTGCATGATGTGTTGCTAAATCCTCTACCCGGCTCTTAAAAGCTCTATCCCTGTGGAACTGCTTAAGATGAATTAAAAAAAAAAAAAAAAAAATAAAAAGAGAGAGAGAAATTTTCTCCTGGTATCTCCCTCCATCTCATCCCTCTGCAAGGGAAACCAGAAAATACGTCTGATTTCCTAGAGTTTTAAGATCCTTCATCAGAAAAGACACAGTAGATAAAAACGACCTAGATATACATGTAGATTTGTACTGCCAATGTGCTTTAAAGTCAAAATGAACTTGACTTGAGAAATAACACTGCAAGATAATCACAGGTCTTTGAAGAGTAAGATGCAGTGAGCATTAGAAAACACTTGCCCTCTTGAATTCAATTGCTAATTGAATTGTTAAGACCTATTAATTTGTGATTGTAATTTTTCTTTCTGTTTCCCTGCTTATTTCTACAGCTCTCTGAAGATATTCAAGATAGGTTCTGATATTATAGAACAACAATCCATTAGTTTCAGGCCATATGGCAGCAAACAGTGTTTTGCTTGGGTTTTTTTCTTTTTTTCTTTCAGTTTTTTTGACTATATCTAAGTAGGTTTCAAGGGCTGACAATATCCTTAACCACCTGCATCCTCCCTTGTTCAAAGCTGAGCAAATGCTTCACCTGTCATTTCAAATTCAATTCTTATTAACAGGTTTCTCTGAGTGGGTTGGAATGCATAGGGCAATCATTTGAAATCAATCCATATTATCCATTAGCCTAATTTTCATGATCTCAGATGCTCTGGCTAAAGTCTGTAGCTTCACAGATGCAACCATACCAGGAAGAATATTCTACCTACAAATAGTTCCCCATCTCACCCCTCTCCCTCCCCCCCAATTCAGATTTTATTCAAAATAGTGTGTGAATTTATCATACACTAATCAGGCATGGTAAACTAAGAAGATGTATATATTTTTCTCAATGTAATACAAGGAAAAGTATCTCTAAATTGATTTGGTTAATTATCTTGATTATTAATTACATTCTCCAGAAACAGATACATGCAGACTATTTAATAAATTAAACAAATTAACTCTCAAATGTAAAACAAGAAAACAAACCTAATTTCAAAATATTAGTACAAGATCAATTCAGTGCTGATTAATTGGGCTGCATCAGAGGTGAACTTTTGCTTTTTAACTCCTACGTATCTAATTTAATGTGTAATTGAAACACTTCCTAAATCATTGAGATATTAGGTTATAGAATTTGTAATAGCAAAGCAGTTAAGGAATTGGCCATATTACTATAAGAGACATGCTAACTTTTCAGCTAAACTTGGTGCAATTTAATTCACATAAAGCAGGCCTCAGCTTGTAAATTAGTACTAATCCAGACATCATCACTCCGCAGAACAGCGTGATATTGGAGTACCACTATTCTTTTCATGGGTCCTTTAGGGTTCTAAAATACTTTTTAAACCCCAGATTGCTAATCATGTATTTTAAATCTAAACAGAGGCTTGTTTTGTCATTGTTGCAAATTTTTCCTGTGAGTTATTTTAAATGATTATATTTAAAATCAAATAAAAACAGAGTATACATTCTCCACCCCCTTCATATTCTGTTCTGTCTGTACACAGTCCTCTTTGTTAGAACAGAAAACACTCAGCAATCCTTATATTATACTAGCAATGAGGAATTGAAAAGGCCTCTTTGTTATTCTGATGCCATCTCTGAGCGTGTCTTCCTAGCAAGGTAGAACAACTCTGGTTACAGTTCTCTGCACCTTCTTTCAAGGACAAATTGGCTTACAGAAACTCTCTTTGCCAAAAGCTGGTTCCTAACTATGCATGGAGCAATGGGGTACGTCAAACCCATGTGTCGTACCTTTTTGAAATTTTGCAGTATATTTTCGGCCTGGATTAGTACAATGACCCAGTTTACCACACTGTGGTATCTCTTTCCCCTTTCTGTTAGCATTTTTAAAGTTCCTCCTGAGGACCAGTGGTGGAAGTTTCTCCTTGAACTCCCCCTGGTCCCCATACACCTTCTTTTTTCTGTAGCCACTTTAAGATTAGCAATAGTGAAAAGAAGTTGGTAAGGTCACGGATATTCCTTGTCAAGGTCCTCTTGCTCCCTGGCCATTACCACCTTTGCCTGTGCCTAAAGCTGGCTCTGTCTTAGCAAAGAGGATAAAAAGTTTCTTATTCATTGCAGAGCTCTGGTAGCCCAAGCTGCTTAGAGAATTTGTGCCTGATGGTCCATAGAAAGCAAAATTGAAGTGACTAATACAAAGGACATCAAAAGCACAGGTTAATCAGAAGAAACTGTGATTAACTAGAGTAACATCAGCAGTGAATCACAATATTGCAAACACAGTTCTCAGACACAAAAAAGTTATTTTTCTACATGATAATAACTGTGCACACCGGTGTCTGACCTGCTTCTCAGAGAAGTGAATTAAACACCTGGGATTATTGAAAAGTAATGACTTTCCATTTTCCACCTGCTGAATTGACTTTGAATTTCAGATTTGGCCCTCAGTCTTTCTACAGAACTGTCAAATTACAGTATCAGGTAAAATACGAACAGACTGGCTGGCTGCTTGTGTAAACAGAGATGGATGAAAAGTTTTGCTAATGTTTTCAACAGTGACTAGTGATAGTGACTTGATCTTTAGGAAGCAGATATTTCTTATGGGACTGGTATTCTGAGGGTTGATTCTTGGATCTCTTTGGACACACCAGAATTTCTACACAGCACATACACTCATTATTACTGACTAGTTATTCAAGATCTTAGTCTTAGTATATATAATTATTATTCACCCCAAACTTCAGAAAAATTTTCTATATCATACTTGATGTTATCCTGCTTCTCATTTCCATTTAGGCCTGAAAATAATTCAGAGGATAATGAGCAAAATTTATTTTCATGGGATTCTCAGATGTTAATGAATGTTGTTTCATTTATATTCTACACCCATGAATTTATCAGGCTCCATTTTAAAACAAGTTGGGTAGTATGCCCCCCAAAAGCTCTTAACAGAGTTTTCCAGAATATTACTGCTTTCAGCAACAGACCTTTTATAATTTTCAGTGAAATTCATTCACAGACAGTTTGTATCCTTTTCATGTACAGCAGTGATAACCCTTCAGTTTAATACCTTATTTCCCACTGTGATAGTATACAAGCAATAATCTTATTCCTTTTACCACTTGACTTGCTAGGCTTTAAAATCCAGGTTTACTTCCAGACTAGCTCTTATCCCATGGGTTGAACACATCAGATACTTTCCTGAAGCGCATCTTCCAGTCTAGTTTCCCTACTAGTCCTCCCATGAGCCTCTCCCAGAACAGATGACATTCCTCTCCCCTGAGTTGTGGCATGTGGAGTTTGTGCAACAGCCTTCATAATGCCTCAAACAACTTCAATTCAAGGAGGAAGTCTGCCTTCTGTTCCTTTGAGGCACATATACCCCAATCTTTACAAACTACCTGAATGCTACTGAAATAAAGTTTAGTGCTGAATTATTGTCTACACACTTTCAGATGCCACCGACTTTCACTGTGTTTTTTAGCGGCTTGGGAAATTTCTTGCTCAAATATCTGCAGCCACCTGAGAAACAGGGATTGACTGCAGTTTGAGATTAGGGTAATGCTTTGAAAGGAGTTACTGTGAATTGTCTAGTCTGAAAATTGCTGGCATTTGGAGTGGATAAGCTTGACCTGGGCAATGAGAGGTACCTAACAAATGACTCCATTAATAAATAAGCAAAGACAGCAGCTGACCCAAGCAGCACCTCCCTCAATCAGGCTGCTGAAGATATGCAATGAGCTTCCCTGGTAATTGTATGATCCGCCCTGCATCTCTTATTCATGGGCTTCTATCAGTGGGTTAGATTGCACGCTGCAATCAATTGAAATCAACTCCATTCATTGCATTAGGCTAATGTTATGCTCTTAAAAACAGTTTTAAATACCCCTTTAAATACACCATCCTGACATTTGAAGACATCTGCAGAAAACCATAGAGAAAATTTATATCCAGAGGTAAGATGGGTTTCCAGTTTCTGGTAAAACTGTGTTGTCAGGGGAAGAGGAAAGGCAGGAGGATCAAGGATCAAACTGAGTTTCAAGGATCAAACTGAGTTCAAGGCAGATGCTGGAGAGACAACGATGTTTCGTTTGGCACGAGGTGCACGACCGACAAGGAGACACAGAAACTCTTGTTTAACTCTCAATTGGTGCATTGTTTATTCACGACCTGAGGGTGTGACCTTCCAGAAGCTGTGAGGCTTAACACTGCTGCTCATCAGCTCCTAACAGGGAACTGACCCGAGGTGAGAAGAATACAGTGCACAAATGAGACCACAGATTGTTGAACATATCTTAAATCAAGAATGAGACTAAAGGAATTTAGTAAAACACAGAACGTTTCACAATCCTGACAGGGGTCAGTATGTTACAGTCCAAACTCTGATAAAATTGTTCTGCTGGCTAAAAAGGTGACAGCAAAGAACAAATTAACACTGTTCTGCCAGGAATATTTGTGACATCATTCATCATTTCATGTTGTTTTTAAACAACAGCAGGGGCAATGTCACTATTATTGCTCAAACCAAACTCAGAAAATTGCTAAAAGCAATCCATTTCTACAGAAATACAGAGAAATACTTTTCTCCTATTTCCACTACAGAAGATTGGGATTTTCAGTAGATACATTATATGACTGAATCTGAAAGATTACAATAACTACCTTGTACTTAGAACAAGAAACAACTTTCTGTTGGCAGTGTTTGACATTCCAGTGACCACACTCCTTGTCTAGAAAAGAAAATTTTAAAAACAATAAAGTGTTTTTGAAAGTAATTATAGGGAAAAAGGAGCTACAAACTGCAAGGGATTTAAAAGTTACTAGAAGCTGCGCTAATAATCAGAACTTCCAAGTTCCTTGTCTTTCTAAGGACAGCTTGAAAAATAGATGAATAAGCTACAGAAGGACCACGAGAAGTATGTAAATGGATTTTTTTTTCACATTGATACTTTGTAAAACAAGGAGATAAGAATGAATTTTTCTGCAGGACAGCAATAAAGACGACGTAGGTAACACAAAGCTCCCAAAAATCTCAAGATATTAACATTCCTAGAAGCAGTTTGGAAAATGTTTTTACATGGGGGCAAGTTCTGCATCGATCTAGTTATCAGGCCATCCTAAAGTATTAATTTTGAAAAGTGCCTGGATAAAATTTCCAGAAGTTCAAGTACCACTAGACATGAAGCCTGATGTTCTGTCAACATTTAAATACGTAGAAATGTCAATCCATTCTTTGAATTAAAACAAATGATGTTCAAATGAATAGAAATTAGAATAAAGTGGGGGAAAAAAAAGCTTCAAGAGAAAGAAAATCCATGGAAATTCATGAGCTAATGTAAAGGGATTTTATTCTCGCAAATGAGCATATGTAATACAAACATATCCTAAGAATATTAATGAACAAAATATGCACTCTAGCAATATCTGACTTTTCTACGTGATATAATGATCTCTATGGACAACAACAAATCTACACTTCAGCATTTCAAAGGAAATTGGAACAATAGCTCCAGAGTTCACTGAACACATCTTAGCAGAAAATGCAGTTTCAAATAAGAACAGAGGCCAGAGCATTGCGCAAGTTTGAACCATTTTGTTGATGTGCAGGAATCGAGTGGAATTTCCACTCTGAAAGCCTTCATTTCCTTAACACCATCCCTAGTCTAACGGGAAGAAGGACATGTTAGTCTCTGAGTCCTACCTATAGTCACTCTGAGCCGAACAGGATTTCCTAACCCAAACACAAACCTCTATCGGGCAATAAAGCACACCAACTTTTCTTACTTCCAAACCACTGTTGGGCCACACCTCCTTTCAAATGCCTGCTGTTATTCCACATGCTTTGGTTGACGAAGACTCCAGATAAATTCCCTCTCTGAAGTCCCTCATCTCCTTTGCCCTAACCCTCAAAATACCCACAACCACCTTGCCCAACTCCAAGAGAGAGCATGGAGATTCAGCTCTGTCCCGAACCAAGTCTTCATCACCCAGCTAAGCAAGGCTGCAGTGATGCCAACACCAACCATATCTTATCCAACTGAAGAGCAATACTGATCCTTGCCGCCTCCAGAGGGGCACTAGCTCTGAGCTTTGCATGACAGTAATGCAATTTTCACTCTGAAGACTCAGGTTTTCCTATTTGTTATGTATATCTTAGCCCTCTTTCACTAACTAAATGAATTGGATTTTTCACCCATGAGAGACAGACACAACCACCCAAACTATTTGACAGTATCAAAACTTTTACAATTTAATTAGAAAGTGCGTATTTCCTACTTGAAGTGGAAACGTAAGTCTGGAATTTGGGAATATGTAAAATTTTAAGGGAAAGGATAAGGTAGGTAGGAGTTGATGGTAAATGTGATGCTGTAATTAAATTTTAAAATATAACAATCTTACTGTTGCCTTAAGCCCTAATAGTTTTTTTTGTAGTTTTCTAATTTGTGTAAGCTTTATAAGTTTTATAAGTAGTAGAAATAGTTTTATAAAGTAGTGGCCCTTATTCCCTTACCCCATAGTACATTCCTAACCCTTTTACCCTGTTCTATGCTCCCCATATCAAATCTACCCCTGAAGCCAGTAGAAGATGTTTAGTCTCATGTTAAAGCAAGGCCTCAGTTGTTTAGGAACACCAGGATTAGAGCCTGAACAACAACACAGGGTCAGAAACTAGGTAACTGTGTACCCTTTGTGCTCTGAAGATGATGAAGATGATGAAGGGGTGGTCCCAGAACGCCCCCAGACCCAATTCTTGGGAGTGGGTCAGAGGGTGGACCACAGAAAAAGTTACAGGGCAGACACCTTTGGGATTGGTTAATTAGTATTATAAAAGATGTAACACAGCTATATTTGGCGCACGCGTCATGTAATGTCTTTTGCTATAGCTCAGTAAATCCTTTCCTTATCTCACCCCAACTAACTGCTTCGGAGTTTTTTTTAAGTTCAGGTGCTAGCAGGCATCATTGCTAAGGGGCAAGAGTGAAAACAGATGAAAAAAGCAAGTGCTAAAGGAGGAGGAACTCAGTGCTATGCTGTATGCAAAGTAATGGAACAATAGTTTTGTTGGAGAAGTTCCTCTCTTTTTCCTAAGAAAGTCATCCTTACAGTCTCTAGGTCTCTGTTCCAACCTTCTCTAAACATGCTGCCTCAGTTTCCTCAGATTCTAGCAGATTCTAGTACATGGGAAAGAGACATATAAACAGCATAATTCAAATTGCCCAAAACTTTCATATGGGCCCCTGTAATAGTAATGAGACTGGTTCAGCTGTTCCAGTGGAAGCTTTCATCTCTTTTATCCCTTGCACTGTTCCCTCTGGCTGTACTGAAGGGTAGGGGGATTGCTCCTGCCTCAAGGCAGTCTGCACCCTACAGAGAACTGTGCTGCCTTATGGGAACGTCCTTTGGGGCTTGGGGTTTTAAAAGAGTCCTTCATTCAGAGTCCAGTGCTGTGAACTGGGTATGTGTCCTGCACTTGCACCAGGGGAGGCACCAGAGGCTTGTTTTGTATGTGTCTGGGGTGTCGGGGGAGTGTAAATTCATAGCCTGCCCCTGGGGAACGATGGTGCTGCTCAGGGCAGGCTCTCACTGGGAGATTTTCTGTCATGCTTTGCCTAGAACAGGAAAGAGAGTTTCCAAATCCAGACAATCTCCACTACTTCCATCTACAGCATCATCACATCAACAGTTGAAATTATATGGACTGCAGAGGTCTGACCTGAGAGATCAGTACTGAGGGCTTTAAACTGACTTTATGCACACACCTGCATCAATAATCCACAGTTATTACCACAAACAAGGGAAAGGTTTCTTTATCCTGACACAAATCAAGCTTCAAATGCATCTATATTCACAGACAGAGGTTTTCTGTGATTAATCTGCTAAATGTTTAAAAGGAAGAACTAATACTGTTTTGCAGATGGAGAAACTGTGGCTAGCAGAAAGAAAGTAACTTGCCTGAGGCAACATAGAAGGACAAAAGAAGAAGAGAAAAGGGAGTAAAATGTGGAAGTTGAAGGCTCTCACACAGTCCATTAACAAGTTGAACCTCTTTATGCAGTCCAGATCCATTTGCATGTAGCTGCTGCATTTAAAAGCAGAGAGAAAATCTGACTTGATATAAACCATGAAAGCCTGAGAAATCTCTAAGTGCTGAATCAGTGACTTGATGCAAGTGTAAACAAATGAACAACTGTTTCTTCCAGAAATTTGAGGAAACTAGTTAAAACATGCATAAGGAATGGACTTTTTAAAAGTAAACATGTGAAGACCAATTATCCTTTTGTGTAATTTCCCTGATTACAACCTCTTAACAGAAAAACTGCTTCACGCCTGAAGAGATAAGGTTTCTAGACTATATTCTGGTTTTACCTTGTAAAGTAGCTTGTAGCCTGGAGGTCGGAGTCCTGAGGACGGAGGTTGTCATACACATATTTCAGATCCTGGACGCTGTTTAGCTCAGGCAATCCTGCATGCAGCATCTTAAAGCAAAGAAATATTAGATCATTAGTCCACTGTTCTGTTGAAAAGAAATTTAAATGAAATGGGGCTGAGAAAAGAAAGGTTTTACACCAAAAGGTCTTCTTGTAAAACATAAAGTTTTGCTCATCTAAAAAGTGATCCTGATGCTATAGCAATGCCTGGAATACTGAAGTGAATATACTGCACTATAAACCTTCACACCGAGGGACCAGAAGGAGGCATGGGTCAGAATCAATGATCCATTTCAGTTATTTATTTTCTCTTCAGATACCATAACCTCAAGGTGTTTATTGCTAAGCCTCCTTCATAGCCTTCTAATAGTGATAAAGGGAAGGTGACCAAGTCCAGCCACCTGAACAATAGTGACCACATTCCTGTTATGCTCACGGTGTTGTCTTAGTCCTAATTCAATTTAGTGCAACATCACCTTCTCATTTGTAACTCCTCCTTCTACAATCGCTGCTTGGACTCCTCCTGCAAGGGGATCATAGATTCACTCTTTTACAGTCAGTGGAGGAGAAAAGCTTCTTTAGACACTAATTCATAGCAGGAGCCCTGAGGTGGGCAGTGAGAACTGCCTCTGGAGACGGCACCATTCTCCATCAATGAGGAACAGGACTACTCTAGTTAGTTGACCAAATTAGGTTCAAAAGACAACGCAAATATTCCCCTTGCAAAGTAACAACGTGAGCAGGGTAGAAAATAGAATGTGTCTGTTGCCCATTCAGCTCTCTCCAGGGATTTTAAAATGTCAACAACAAAAAAATATTTTACTCACTTCAAAACCTAATGATTTTACTCGACAATCACAGCAAGTTGACAGGGATGCTTTTTTGTATAATGAATCAGTCCTTCACATTGCTCAGAAGGAAATGTATCTGAATTTGCAGTCACTGCTGTGCCTTCTTCATTGATATTTATGTCTAGCTCAGAGAGAAAGACCCACTGAGTTTTTCATGTAACAGCAAAGAAAAAAGGGAGCACTGATTTTATTTTAAGGTTTGGTTGAGAGATGAATAGTGTAACGGGAAAGGAGATGGGGCATGTATCTTCTTTATTTCTTCAAACCTTCTCCATATTTTTAAGTCAAGTTTCAATATTTTGTATATTTTCTTTTTGGCATTATGAGGAAAATCTTGTTTCGTATCAGCCCCAATCCATACTACCACTGGACAGTTAGATTGCTGTTTTCACAGAGTTCTGCCTAGCAAGGAACAGAGAGGCAGAAAGCTCCATGAGGTGAATTTGAATTGACAGCAGGAACAATAACAATATTCAGAACTGAAGGACACACAATGCTATTTATCAATATACATTCAACCAATTTATAAAAGATAACAACTCCTGTCCCCTTTAGATTTAAAGGGGAAAAAAAATTAAGCTTCTTTACCCTTCATTAGAAAAGGGGATGATACCAGATATATAAACATAATCTGGACAATCTGTGATTAAACAGAAAACCAGGATTTTTTTAGGTTCTCTGCACTGTCAAAGGTGGAAAGGCATTTGCTGAAGTGAAAAAAAAAAAAAGCCTCTATCTGGGCTGTACCTACATAGTGCTTTGCTGGCTGCAAGGGGCTCCTAGAGGCTTTCTATACTCCTTCATCCCTTTTTCTCCATATGGCATATTTTTCGTGTTTCTAGTCTGCTGATGGAAGAGGCTTCTCAATACTGTGGCTGGTGATACTGGATGGTCATTAGACAAGACGTGGAACAAGTCTTTGAAAACCAAATACAGATCTCACAAGGCAAGCTCAAATGTCACTTAGATGCCTAAGTTCAAGTGCCTGCACTGCTACCTTTGTTTGCCCACACATATGGTTTGACCTACCAGCCTTGGCTACCCCAGGCCTTCTGACTCACTGAGCGGAGCTGCCTACACTCTCCTTGGGCCTGGATTCAGGGCTGGTGTGTGATGCTCAGCCCACCATCCACTGAAAAGGAATAGTCCTGGCATTTTTATTGGTTGAACCTCCAAAATGGGGGTGTTTCCTGATCCTGTTTTCTCAAATGGTGTTTCTGAGTTTAGAGGGGTGAAATGACTTGTATGGGGACACAAGATTCTTGAGTTTTAGATCTGCTCTATGTAGGTGCTCTCTCCTGTTTCATACAATTAAGTTGACCTGTTTCTTGTCACAGTGGATCAATTACTTCCTCTCTAGTGTCACATCTAAGCCCCTTTTAATAATTTTCTATCTGAAAAATCTTTACAACAGTCATGCAGTTTGCATGTCTTTAAACTAGTCAAAAGGTGTTTGTGTCCTGCAATCACCCTCTTTATAACAGTTCACATCAAATCTTTAATGAGAGCAAAGTTGATGATCTGCAGGCATTTATGCAGCTGAACTCTGCCAGCAGACTCTTGAGTCTTCCACAGATGTTTCTGCTTTTGAAAGTGGTGGAAACTTCATAGATTATTTCTTAGTCCCAGTAGCAAATGTCAGTGCAGCTTCAGAAACATGCTGCTTACCACCAAGAAATTCCCAAACTGGGCCAAAACCTCCTCAATTTGTTCATAATTATATTTGTTAGAAACCACTAATTGTTGCTGATGATCCACTGCACAGTTTACTACTTCTGTTTACTCTACTATTCTACATAGAAATAGTCTTATTGTCAATTTTTTTAACCATGTTTTATAAATAGCATCTCCAAAAACATAATGTGGGAGGAGAACAAAAGATTATTGATCCATATTTCCAAACTGAGAGAAATCTCAGACTGTCATTGATACAAATTAGCAGTGGCTAGTTAATCTTATTCCTTCACGATAACATCTGAATTTCTGGGAATGGAAATGAATTCCAAGTAGAACTTCACAGTCTATTTATTTTTTCTAGAAATGACCCATGGAACTTAAAATGGGATGTTGTTCAGAAACTGTAAATGTCAAGATGTTTGAGCGCAGAACCAGACTTACCCTTCCAAACATCACTGGCAAAAACAATGCATTTGCAACCTTGTCTTGTTTGTTTAATTCCTTCTGACATGAAGTGCTCATTGACGGAGTGTGAGTGCACTGCCAGTTTAATTTTTCAATTATCAAATGCAATACAATTGACTGAGCTGCAGCCCATTGACAAATCTCAAAACATATCTGGATGCTGACGTTCAGCTCAGCACTATTACCTCTGCTACAAGATCAGCAGAAACAAAAGATGCACCACATCCTGAATACAGACAAACCTGAGCTATACCCAGGCAGAGATAGCTAGTTATTTCAGATATCCTGCTGGGAACATTTTCCTAACATGCTCTCTCTATTATCCCAGAGTAATCTAACATCATTATCTCTGCTGCCTGCAGAAAAAGGCACTGCACTGGGGACACAGAGATGGGTAAAAGATGTAGCTATGTTTGCAGCATGCAGTTTTCAGCAATGTTCAGAAATGCAGGGATTACTGCTGTGGATGAGAGAGCAAGGGTGTTTTCCTCCTGAGTTTTCCAGAGGCTCTTTTATTTGGACAGTATCTCCTACAGCTGCATGGCTTCTAGGGCAAAACTGTGCTTTCTGATGGGAATGCAGTTTTGCTGCACCTTTGTGACTACTTAGCAGCAAGGTTAAGAGACCTGGAACAATCCTTCCTGCTCCATACTGGGAAATCCCTCACTGTGTCACTACAAGGGAAGAACAAGATGGAAGAGGCAAGATGAGAGATTCTTACTATTTCTCCCACCCTCCCCCACAGCACAAGTTGGGAGATGATAAAGTTGTGTTTATAGAGCAGCTTTTTGGCTGTACCCCAATCTCAGCAGGAGTTCTGTTTATAAGGTCATGTGGACTTTCTCACGCACAGACCAGTCCCCTACATCATGGGGCCCTGGACATATGTTTTGGATTAATATCTTAGCCAAGCATCTTAGCAAATATTAGTTAATTTAATATTCTCATTGTTCTGTGTAGGGCCAAATCATTAACCTTTCACACACAAGTAAATAGAGGCATAAAGCAGTTATGGAATCTGCCACAGCACATGAATCAGTGGGAATACTTAAGGATAAAAACTCCTAGTGGTCTCAAAATGCCATAAAAAAGAATTTTTAAACCTGTGTCATTATGGGTGCTCCTTCTTTCCTGTGTCTGCCGTCCTAAGAAGGGACTGTGGAAATGATTCTATGATTGTAAAAATGTGAAAAAAGACATTCTAATGACATCACTGTAGCTGCAGTGCTGCTATGTACTGTCAAATCACCCACTCTGTGAAATATTTAGCTTAGTTTGCCTTGTAACCACAAACAGGAATGGTAAATGAATTTTTGAAGACCTAGAAAAAGGGCTAAGTGACTCCTGAATGTGAAACTTCTTCTACCCAGATTCATTTGCAGTTTTCTGCTATTTTGTAAAAAATAACGCATTAAAAAAAGGAAAAACACCAAGCAGCTTAGCTTTTCTTTTCTCAGAAATTAGTACTGAAACCGGATAGTTTCTTTGCACAAGAAGTGCAGCACTAACATTTCCAGCAGTGCAGCTGATACCTCTTCAAATCACAGTGCTACTAGAAGCAGGAGTGAAATGGTGAAAGAGAAGAAAACACCAGAGGAAAATGATTTTTGGTTTCATCTCCAGCTTCTTACCATCTCCAGCAGGCTAAAGAGTAACTGGCTGTGTTTCCTGACTGTGTTATAAGCTCGACAACAAAGCTCCACAAACTCTTGAAAACGCTGTGGGTTTTTTCCACCTTCCGTGATGAAATACTCCATCTCTGATGTGAAGATGAAGGGAGCTCGGTCCCTTGAAAAGAGAACAGTTACATGAGAAATTTCACTGAAAACAGCTAATCATGCATGACAGTTAATATTTGTAACTTGTTATTCACATTTGTTTTCCCAGTATTACCTTCCTCATTATTTCATCTCTCACTTCCTCAGTGTGCAAATCTCTATCGCTCTGCCTGGTGTTACTGACTAATTGGGGCAGAGAAAGGTTTTAGAGCAAGAGGTTCCTCATGAGAAATTCAACAACTGAACAAGTGTTTTGTTCTGGCTCTTCTTTGCTTTTCTTTTTAAACTCTCATTGCTTTAATTTCTTGACTCTAGCCTGAAAGTGAATCTGGAAGCAAATTCTCTCCTGGTATTGAAATATTTAAAAGCTGTTCTCAAAGAGGATGGGTTATAAATATCAACTACCAACTAGGCAGGAAGGGAATTTAAGAAAAAAACCCTACAACTCCACAATCCAACAAAAGCAAAAACTCAACAGGTATGGTGCTATCATTAAATATACACCATTCCGAAGAGATATTTCTGACTCAAGTTAAAACAGAATATACATACATTGTTTGTCAGTACATTTACTCTGTATTCACCCCAGAGTAAATAAGGTGTAGAATCCAACAACATGGCTTGCCTTTTTTCTTATCACTGGCATAGTTTGTGGCTATGGCATGCTATTGCAGAAGAAAACAGATTAGCCAGTCTTCTGCTAACAATCCTATCATTCCATAGTTTCAGAAAGGCCTGATAAACTGCATCCTCTCACAGAAAAAACTACTGCAGTGATTTACTCACCACAACTGTGTACACAGAGGCATGTAAACAGATTAGAGGGCTCTATTCCAAGGCCATATACAATGTGTGTTAACCCTTAGTTCAAAATGGACTTGAATAAACTAAATATTCTTGGGAAGTTTGAACACAGAATCAAATCTAAGGACGTCAGTTTCTTGCTAAAACCTCAAACATGGGCTGAATCTGAACACACTCTGCTTCCTGATGTACCCATAAATAACACAGATTAGTTTTCCTCAGAGTTTTCCTAATTTTCCCATAAAAATGCTTGCCTTGTATTATTGTAGAAAGAAAAACAAGCTGTCATGAGATTCTAGGCTGCAGCTGGAGGTTTTAGTCACAAGAAATGCTTGAGGCCTTCCCATCCTTATGTTTGGAAATTCTTCCTGGTTTACATGGCAGCTAACTCTGAGTCCAGACCTCTCATGTTTGTCATTCACCTCAAAGCAGTCCAGGCCATTAAGGTGTTTTTTGTTGTTGTTGTTGGTGGTGGTGGTTTTTTTAAATATATTATTCAGTTTCAGCTAGGTAGTACTAGACATGGGGAAGGCCCACAATAGTAATTGTTTTCTTCCATATTTTTCTGTATGTTTGTTGTGAAATGAGTGTTTTAAGGTCGTTTAAAAAAGCACCACCACAATTATGCAAGACAGGAGTTCACAGTGTGAGGGCTATATTACACTATGACTGTTACATAGTTATTGTGTAGTTTTGTGCTGTAGCTCTCAGAGAATTACAAACCTGTGTCTCTTACTGATTTCCAAGTGGGACATTTTCCCAGAACCTTCCTTCTTACTCATCCATTATCTGGCTCATCTTCATCAGTCGTATTTAAATCAGTTTATCAGTAGTATTTAAAATAGATATTTAGTATTAAATAACTTGATAAAGTAAGCATCACAGAAGTCAATTTGCTGAAGCCCATAGGAAAGAGAGATAGATCCAGAAAATTAGCAACGTTAACATCTTAACTTATCTATGGACAGAAGTCCAACCTAAATCCTAATTTGAAAGCATTTTACCATCTTGAGAATGTCTAAAACTCAAATTTGTTCTTGGGCTAAAGTATTCCAAAGTCAAAACTACTGCTGTAAATGCGATGCATTTTTTCAAAATTCATATTTGATTTCTGATGTCCAACTGCATCAAGAGACACAGTCACACCATGAAAACAGAGCCCTTTCAGAGCTAGGCCAAGTCTCCCACATCGAGCTACTTGAGATGAAAACAGATACTGCAATCAGAAATTACTTTACTGGAAGAAATATGGTGTTTACATTGTTGGTCTGGGCTGTGGGCCAACTTCCACATAATGTAATCACTGCAACATTAGTCAATTCTCTTACTGTTGTTGCTGAAGAATCCATTTGAACACATAACTGATATTTTAGTATTTACATTTTATTTGTAGATTAATTTGACTAGTAAAACTATGTAAAGCAGTTTTACAAGGTTCTTAAATTTCTCAGTATCATTTATCACTGTATTCTAAGGTGGTAGGCCTGTTTTCTCTTGTTAACCTCAAAATATGATGTAGAAATCTGATTTCCCTGGTTTTGCTTAAGGTCTAGTGATATCAGAGCCTCCCCCATGAGGCAACCCCTGCACTCAGTCAGATGCTGAAGCTTCAGCCCCGTGTGTGTCTAAATAACTGACTGGTTGGTCATAAAGGGAACTCTTTGCAATTTAAATCAAAAAAAAAGAACAACACATAAAACCAACTTCAAATATGGGAGGCAAGACCCATAGGCAAGACCCAAGAAGGAAAACTACAGTCATTTCTCACAATAGTATTAAAAAACGAAATTTCAGTGGGAGAAGACGCTTACTCACTCAAGAGTACACAAAGGATTCTGAAAAACCAATTGACAGGCTGAACGTTTGTGTGTATAGATGCAAAATATTCCTTACCATTTTCATAAACCCCTTTGGAAAACAAAAAACATAGAAGGGCACAGTCTAAAACATTGCTCCACCAAAATTACAAACAGCCAAGTCCAGTCACTGACCATCATACATGGGAAAATTTACATCAGGAAACAACAGAGGTTGTTTTAGCCTGCATGAGGAAAAAAGCAATACATGCCCTGATGTTGCCAGTGTACCACACCCCACACACATGTGCAAACGAACATCATCCTGGTGGACAGTCGGTATTCCTATATTCAAACCAGTACATCTCTAACTGACAGCCTTCTTTGTGGCACAAAGAAGCTTGCTCACAAGAAGTCATCTACAAGATATAAACATTAGATACCTCTTACCCTAAAACAGACCCTCAAGATCACAGCTAAGGCCTGTAATACCTTACATGCATAGGGTCTTCAATGACCAATGACTGTGTAACAGCCAATGGAACAAGAGTCCCTTGGCCTAAAATCTGAATGGATTACAAATTGCTGCCTCCATCAAATTTAAAGAAATGATTGGCATCAGTTTAACAAAACTGGTATGATGAAGTATTTTCAAGTAAAAGCCTTTTACTATATCTCTGTAGACCAAAAGCCTTTTTCTTTTCTTTATGGTGTGCTAAAGAAATATGGACTTGAAGCATTATTGAATGACCTCTACCATGTAATTTTAATGTTGTATACCATTATTTCTAGAAAAGAAAAGCCTCATTGAGAGAACTAGTGTGGCTTGAGACAGACCAAAGACCAAAGATGTACAGCCAATAAACCTCCCAAAATCATTAAACCTACCTTACTCAACTACTCTTTTCTTTCCTTTCTTTCCTTCCTTTTTCTTTTTTTTTTTTTTTCCCCCCACTAAAGAGCCCTGGATGAGATTAATGAACCCTTTGGTTTTATAATAGAAATCAGTCAAAAAGGCAATACTCCTGTTTATGACAGAGTGTGATTGCAGTCCTGGATTTTAAAGACTTATACTTTACTATGGCTGTGACAAAAGAGTTTACTCAAGCCATTCAGTGAGAAGCAAGGCTGGTTTTATGGTGGTTTTATTTTTTTTTTTTTTTTTTTTTTCCTCATGTGCTGCTTTTAGAGATTTAAGATTTTCATGGGAATGTGTTTTGCAGTTCCTCTGGAGATTACAAATGTTTGGATGATATGTCATGAGAGGGAAGGAAGAAAGGAAACCTCAAGCAAATGAAGAGATCATCATGCAAAAATAAACTTGGTCTGGGGTGATGGGAACACTTACTGGGACTTAGCTGTAGGCTAGAAATATGCTGCATTCCTAGAAAACCAGTAAGATCATCAGGATTTGTTACAAAGCACTAGATGTAAACTGATTAACAAAGCTTGTAAGGTCAACAATGGTTTTAGTTTTTCCTAATGTGAATCTCACAGTACGGAACATTCAAGAATGATACACTGACTTCCTTTTATATTAAGTAGGAAAAGCAGATAAGATACTCAACAACAAATAACCTTTACTCTGATCCAATCTAAACTTCCCAATGGTGAACTTACAGAAAAGTCCAAGTCACACACATTAATACAATGAGATCAAAACAGTCATAGTCCAAGCTGTCATAGGGACAGTGCGTGAGAAACCAGACAGAACTCTGTGCAATTTAAAACCAGCTGCTCAGCAGCACATGCCCCCAGATATTCCCTGGCTGCTTTAAAACCATTTTGGCTGAGTCAAGAGTGACTGATGGTATTCAGCATGACTATGTGGAATTTAGATGTATCCAATAAAATAGGAGAAGATTTTAGGAAGTGCTTGACTGCTGACATCCTTTGCGGCAAAAGCAAAACGCTTATTGAAGACTGCACTCACACAAAATAAACGCACGAGTCCTTATTTCCCTAAGCCAAATGAAAATGTTTAATCATAGTAATCACATATATTTGTAGAAACAGAAAAAACCATAAGCAATGGTATTCCTTTTATATATTGAAGAATGAAACAGGGAACACTGCACAACATGATTCATCTCCAGCACACACATAATGATACATAAAGAAATATGCCTGGACCACAAGAGATACTCCATTTTTCTTACCAGGACAAGATCAACTACAAACATGCTTCTGATATGCTTATTTAGCCTATTCTCATAGATTTTTATTGATAGAATTCTTCTTAGACCTCCCTATCAAATTTCTGTTCTAGTATGATCCCTCCCAGTGTTTTTTGTCTTAATGCCTAATCTAATCCTTGCTGTGCTTTCATCCTATTAATTCCTGTTCTTTCCTAAGGGAACATGAAGATCCCGTCTTCTTTACAGCAGCTGCTAATGTATTTGCAGACTGTTACTGTATTTCCTCAATCTTCTGTAGACAATTGTTGCAACCTTTTCTCACAAGTGTTGTTTTTTGGATGTCTGATAACTTTAATTGCTTTTCTCTGGACTCCTTGTAATTTCTCTGGACTCCTTATCCATATCTATCTAAAAGTAAAATGTTAAAAATACTCCAGCTGAATGTGAAGTTTTCTCAGTGTTACGTAAGGCGAAAGGATTACTTGACATTTCAAGCTTTCCAATTCAGTATTTTATCAACTCGTATTCAACTATGACTGTAGGATAACTCTCAGATCCCTTTCTAAAAAACTGCTAATCCAAACTTTTGTCACAGTCAAAACCTTTTACAATAGACTTCTAGTAAAAAAATGAAAAGGTTTTACTTATTCTTGAAAGATGTTCTACCTAGTACTTAATTTTTCATACCCTGCTAGAACAAGGAAGATGTTGCTAAACTGGAGTAATTCAGCAAAGATCCACCACCATGCTGGTGGTACATGACTGTGAGGAGAGGCTGAGGAAGGTGGCCTTGTTTACCCAGGAGCAATAGCTCCCCCTTGGCAGTGCTGGCAAAACAGTTTTACACCGCTCAGTGGGAAGGCCCAGATCATCTTATCTTCAGAAAACCTTCACAACAGCTCCTCCAACATAAAGAGAAAAAAAAAAAAAAAGAAAAAGAAAACCGAAACTCTCAATGTGGGACCTGATTCTCATTTGTATCAGTAAAGCTCACTTTGAAAGATCAGAATTGAGACCACTACAGATCATTTACTTAATCTATTTCAGAGCCCGGGGTTATAATCAATCCACACTCCTCTCATTGTCTGACTCAGTGGCTTTTAAATCTGCAAAAAAGTTCATACTGTCAAACAAAACTGGAAGGTGCTCGCCACCAAAAATAGACCCTGTTACAGCATCAGCTAAACAATTCTTGTTTCTGTTTACGGAAGTGTATTTTAGTTGTATTTTAACTGCAAACATATTTGATCAGTGATACAGATGCTCTGATATCTTATAAAGTGTTATTATTGCAGAGTGGATTAAAAGCTGCTTTGTGACTTCATGGTATTGGTGAAAAAATACAAAGGCCTGATTCACAAACTTCACAGACCCAAACCAAATAATTAACTTTAAACAGCACAACTTAAAATGTATCTGAGTTCAGCACTTGTGTAATTCAATATAAATGACTGGCAAGCATATGAGCTTTGGTGATATGTAGATAATTGTGGGCACCTCATCACACACATCTCTACATCAAGAATGTTTGGCACATTGGTAGACTTAAATAGAACTAAAGTTCCTATTAAAATAAAAGGCAGGACATGCAAACAAGGGATTCATCATCTCTATTTCCTCATTTTCAATTGTCAAGACTGAAATTCCTTTTTTTTTACCTTCATCTCTAACAAACACTCACCTATGTAAGGACTACAGAAACTGAGTCATTTGACTGAAATCTGCTTTCTTCCACTTCATCTTATTTCAAAATTGCTTCAAAGTATCTCAAGATATTGCTCTTCCTCATGAGCTGAGTAAAATTTTAGGCCATTACTGAAGTCAGAGACCAGTTTTCTTCTTGACCATATAGATGAGGAAATGCTGACTTGAGAGACCACCCTCTAGCCCTTTACTTTAAACTTATTTTCCAGTGACCTGACTGTCAAGCAGATGAGATAAAAGCTCTGCCCTATTCTGAGAGAGATGGTTTATAAACTCACCTCTCCGTAAAGCTGTTCTGAAACCCCACGTTACCAGACCCATAGTGGTAAATGGCCTGTGAATTTGCTGAAACTGGGAAAAGGTAGTTTTAAATGAGTTCTGCTACTCCCACTCTCTGTAGAAATTCAGTTAGAAATCTCTAGAAATTTCAGCTAGAAATTCAGTTTTCACAGTTTTCAGATGCCTTGCAGCAACTAAAGAAAAAAGAAACTACATTCATGCCCTCATTAACCATTTCTCAACCTCTTGTCCCTCCCAATCTACCAGCCACCCGAACTCATAAAAAGCAAGACAGCAATGACAGGTTTCAGGTGGAAATGCTGGCAAAATCCTCTTTGACCGGATTATTTGAAAGAGCTGAGATAAACTCACTGATTGTCAATCAGTTTTATTGCTCCAGGTAGCCCACCATCCCACCTCCTCAACCTGCCAGCTACCTCGAGGTGCACAATCATATGACCTGCAATCAGAAAGGCAGGAACCTTAAGAAGGACATGGCCACAGGCAACGAAGTGTGGAGATCAGACTGCAGTCTGAGCAGCAGGCAGCAAACAAAACACACTGACAACAGCTTGTGCCTAGAAGCTGTCTACCATCAAAACCACCTCAGGGATCTGGGACTTGCACTGATGGACTTGCATGAATGAACCCACTGCAGCCTGCAGCCCTGGGCTCATTTTTTCCTGCTTGGATGGAGACATGTTCTGCACTTCACAAGTATGTCCAAGTGTTAAAAATGTAACATGGTGATCATATTTAGCACTTTAAGGCACACAGCTTTTCCTTTGTCAAAGGAGCCACAAATGTAGATACAATATAGCCTAAAAATGCAGGTACAACTTATTTTTTCCATGTCCATATGTCAATATTTCTATTCTACAAAGAAATACCTGAAAAGAAAAAGAATTTTTTTTTTCAAATAAACACTTCCAGTGAGACAGTAATACTAATTTTAGGTTATTAACACTAAAAAAGATGTTTTACTTTTAAAATAAAAAGAGGCACTTCTACATTTCTACATGCTCAGAATTTCTTAAGTACTTTTCAGTGCAAGAAAACATTGACTTAGGAAGAAAGTGTGGGAAACATAATTTTCCCATATTTTTGAAACTTCCTTAACAACTGGAATTTCCCAATGGAATAGTTAGGCTGCCTCTAGTAATTAACTTTGTAGAAGGAAACCAGCTTAACAGATTTTCTGGGAAAACCATGCCAAGACCCAGGATTAGGTTGGCAAAGAGACAAGAGCGTTTCTGTGATTTTGATCAGGGAAAAAAACAGCCAGTGAGTGCTGTCTATAAACAGGATGACTTGATATTCAAAGAACAGAATGGACAGTGAATTTACACTGTGCCATGAGCTGGACTACTTCATATCTTGCCACCAAATTTCACACCACACCTCATTGACTGAAAAAATACATATGACAGTGCTGGAAGTGACTGGTAGTGGGGAAGATGAGACTGCAGAAGTTGGGATTAGTTCAGTTAGCATAGGATTTAAATAAATCTCTTCCTGCTTAATTCACCAAAGAAGAAATTTTCCAAAGGAACTGGTCAGAACTGAAAAGAAGAAAGCAAAAGCCAAAGAAAGCATGACAGGTACAGCCATAAGCCAGACACCTTCTTCCAAACCATTTGATGACTGACCTAGTCACGTATGATTACCTGGATAATATTGTACCTATTTAAGTTGCAATGGGTCTAAGATGATTGCCACAGGATGCTCAGTAGATGAAGAATAACACAGTTATATGAAATTAAACAAGAAACACTTCTTCATACAGTTTGAAGTGTACCTGCAGAATTGCCTGCTTGAGAGGAATGTAGGGTCAAAAGTGGAGGCTGGATTAGAGAATGAAAGGAGCATTTTATTACCACTAACAAAATGTGTCATCCAGTATGATTTAAAAAAAAAAAAAAAAAAAAAAGATAATAAAATCTCATGGTTCAGTAGGGAAGTTCCCTGTGGGACTTTGGGAATAATTCTTCTGCCAAGCTCTGTTACTATGCTACTGGTTAGATACATCATATGTCTCCCTCCAACACTTCCGGAATATTAGCTCCTACATGCAAGGAAAGACAGGTTATTAGTACTATTTGAAGTATTTGCTGCACTGTGAGGGCACATGGAAGTAACAAAGACAGCAAGTTCCTGATTCCTCTTCCATCTAAAATCGGAAAGAACTGATTTGTGACTTGGAATCAAAAACTGAGTAGATTTATTGGATATCACTTGAGAGTAGGAATTAGAAAAGTTAATGAATCCCTTGTTGGGGTGTATACATCAGGAATGCAAAAGTGAGCATGACTGCATGAATCATATGAGCTTCAAAAGGTTCTCTGAAGACTCATATTGGATTTGATATAAAGAACTGCAGCCCGTGCATGACAGCTGCCAAAGTACTCCTTGCACTTCAGAGGAAACACTCCATATGCAGAGCACTGCAGAAGACCTATCTTCAGGAAGTTTTATGAGGAATTAGGGTTTTGTGACGGCAAAAAGCATTTCCTGAGAACAGAAAACGGACAGCTATGGCAAGCAACTTCCTAAGTTCTGTATGAAATTATTGTTTTAAACAGTTCAGACAGGGATGCCTTTTCTATAAGCCTTCATTCACTTGCATAGATTTTGCCATTAGGAAAAAAAAAGTTTGTTTGTGTGATGTGTGCAAAGAACAGGTGTATGTATAGGATTTGCATTAGAAGCATTTTATTATTTAAAGCCACGTATAGAACCTCACAAGTTTATGTAGGGCATCTACTATACGAACACCCAAGAGTCAGCACTAATAATTCCAAAGGTTTGACAGCATTGTGCTGCTGGTTTTTCAATATTATTTTATGACTATGGTATTCTGGGGGTGCAAAGAACTCAAATAAAAATCTAACAAGAAATCAAATAAAAGTATAATATAAGAGCTGTTTAAGAAGCCGGAGGCGAAGCCTATTGCAGGCCTTTCCTTGCGGGAACAAGTAGATACAAATAGTACTTCGAGTTTCAAATTTTGAGGGAACCTGAAAATTGTGAGATATAAAAATGTAATATCCCAGTGTTCCTGTGTTAAAAATGTTACAGTTCATGAAGGTGCATACAGCTCATAAGAACTACAGTCATTGATACTGTATCTGTGAGTTGCATGTAGGCTTGAGGAAAAAAATGATTATCCAATGGTGTTCACAACCTCCTGTTACATGGGAGACCAAAGGATTCCTTAGGACTCATGAGGGCAGTCCACGAATGGGGTCCTAAATGTATGATTTTATTCTATAGCTTATAAGCAATACACTGCATTGAGAAACAATTAAAAGAGGCTGCTGTTTATTGAAGTGACTATATTTTAAGTCATTTTCATAGACTTCATAAGAAGATGTGGTAACTGAGCTGTAAAAAAAGTAAAATTAATATCTATTTTTATTATTGCTATTACACAATTTCTGTTTAAAATTGGTTGTGGTTTCCCCTCCTATATTTGCTTCACCCTCTTGTTCACTCAACTAGGTAATTGATTGATCATGTAAAATTAATACTCATGGAAATTCCTGTTAATTTCCAAAAGGAGTTTTGCTGGAGAGAAGGATGCAGCACTTGACAAGGAATGTGCATGAGTATCTGTTTTTATTACTCTGTTCTGCTTTATTCTTTCCAGAGCTAATAAGTAGGATTAAGGGAGCATATCCTGAATGATGGATGATAATTCTGAGCACTGCAACTAAATCTTTTGACTGCCTGGCTTAGAAGTACTTATTATCCTCATCAGCTTCTCTCATATCAATACTCCCACACTGTTATGTCTGTCTAACACACTGAGATAGTCTAGAGCAGTCAAAGGCCAGCTTAAAAAAGAAAAAAAAAGAACAATTAGCTCAAACAATTCTGATACTTGTTCTGGAAATTGGAAATTATTAGGAAACATGGAGGAAAGACATACACACACTACTCATCTTGTCACTATTAGGGATCATTCATCCATTCTTTGCTCTGCTTTAACAGCTGCTTTGTGTTTTGGACATACTGGCATTATATTATCCTATCTATTCTTACTCCATTCCAATTAATTCCTTCATAATACGTTCACATTAGGAGCTTGGATACATGATCACACTATTTTATTTATCTTTGTCATGGGATAGTTACATCACAGGTAGATACAAAGGTAAATCAGATATTTGCAAAACAACCCCTGAGCTGACTGTGGTTGGATGCAGAGCTTCAAAAGACCGTGAAAAAGTTTGCAAATTATAATTAAAATAAAATAACGTCATTATTCTCCATGTATATTTGGAAAATTTGGTTTCTTTTCTGAATATAGGGAAAAAGCTGTCAATTAGATAAATGTATGATTTTGGATCTGTTATAGGAACACTCCTCTGTTGGGAAAAAAACGATGGACATCAGAATTCTTCTGTCATAGGTCAGTCTACTGTTCTGGTCACTGAACTGCATCATTCAAATCTCTGACCAAACAAGGATTTAGATTTCTCCTCTACACTGAAAGAGGATCTCCAACATATTTTAATTCTTTTTCCAGTCATTCCTATATTTGTTAAAAATACGTTGTTTTGGAAAATTCTGAAAGAAAAAGAAGCATGATCTCATTTGTATTTTTTTTTTTTAATGGGAGTTGATAAGGCTCTGAAATGTCAGAACCTTGCTTTGAAGTTTACCATGGGTGTTACTGTAGATACTAACCTTCTGATACTTCCAAACATCTGTGCGTGACCTAAAAACCTTCCAAAATCTATGTGGAACATGCGTCCAGCTTTTGTCAGCATGATGTTGTCACTGTGTCGATCACAGACTCCCAGAATGAAGGTAACAACACACCAGCCAGCGCAGGAATAAAAGAAATTCCTTACTGCCTAGTTGGGAAAATGAAAACACTTACATGAAATACACAAATGCACTGGTTTGTGATGCTAACAAAACAAAAAGAACACAAAACCCAAACCAAAACAAAAAAAGTAGCTCTACAAGTGCTTTGCTCGTTGCTGAAACTTTACCAGACAAGTGTTTGTAGGAATGGTACTCAAGTCATACAAAGATTTCAAAGTTACAATGCAAGAACAACTTTATGCGTGAGGTTTTCACCTTGTGCTTTACAGATACTTGAAAGACTATGGAAAATTTTGAGGTGAAAGGAACATTAGGAAAGCAAGCTTCTTGGCAGGAAGCTGAAATCTTCTGTTCAATGTTCTCCAAGAATATTGTAAAAACAATTCTTACAAAATTAAATGAAAATTCACAAATTTAACCATTTGCTTCATAAACAAAATAGGTTATTTTACACCTGCTGTCATGTTCTGTGCCAACACAGATCTTATTTTCTACAGAACTCAGTTGCCTTTCTCAAATCCTAATAATCGAGTCTCAAAATATTCCAACCCAAAAAACTGAACCCCATTTTACAGAAATGAGCTGAAATACAGAAAGGCTAAATAATTTTCTGCTCACTATGTAATATAGAATCTCAAACCATCCTAATCTAGATCTTTATGTTTCTGGACAAAACTTGTATCAGCCAAGGTAAATTATTATTTAGGCATCCAGGAATTCCCTGTAGATGCAGGGTGCCACCTTCAATGGCGGATATGGATGACAGCACTGTGCAAGACTTAGGCCACAGCACAAGAGTTGGCTAAATTTTTTGCCTAACTGTGCTACTTACTCACTTTGGTGACCTTGGATAAAATACTTAAGCTTTCTGTGATTTTGTTCACCCAAGTGTAAAATGAGAATTTTAAAGCTTCATGCTTTAAATGTTTTGAGCACCTTAGATACAGTACTGTATGAGTAAAAAATTAAGGAGTAAAAGAAGACAAAGGTTCATTCACTAGTAAGTAAAAAGTGAATGCATAGCACAATTTGTAGCATAATTTTATGCATACTCTATGCAATCAGATCTGACTGCATTTTATATGCTCAAAAAATTGAAAGAAAGTGGGTAGAAATTAGTTTTAGAATATTCCGCATTAATGGCACTTTTTACAAAGAGCAGCAGCAGCAGCAGAAAGAAATCAAGTTTTCAATCAATAATTAATAGTATTTCACTTTTGAATTGAAATATTGCCTGCACTTCTACCATAACACTGTAAACATTCAAACTTGTAAAAAAGCATGCTACACAGATTGTTTTCTGTTTAACTGAATCAAATGATATACTAAGAATTCAAGTGCTCTTAGTCAAAATGTGACTAAGGATGAACAAATGCCTGTGGAATAATTACGAAAATACTAAAGTTTATCAAACATATTTATACTTTACATCTACTAACAAACTGCTCTGAAACCACTTCATTTTCAGAGTGGTAAATACTCAAAGCACTCCTTTAAATTGAAAATTTCGACTACTGATTTACTGTTGGCACAAAAAGGGGCTCTAAAAATCATCCCAGCAACACAAACATTAAAAGGTTTCTCATGGGCCTCTGAACATGCTCAGCCAACAAAGAACTAACAGAAAGAGTTCCTTGGAAAACCTTCACTTATGTAAATAAAATCCCCAGTATTTTGGCTCACGCATAAAATCTAGTTTCATAAAATCAGATGCATTACATGGGATGCCATGAGAACATGCGATATAAAAAGCATGATCTTCTGTATCATATGAGTAGGTAGTTTTGATAAAACAGCTTTCTAAAACTGGGGGTACTGATGTGGTAATTTCCAAATACAGGAAATTCACCAAAACTTTGCATGGTTTATATAAAATAAAATATTTAGAGAATTGACCTAAAAAAAGAAATGTTCCTGTGTTCAAGGTTTAATTTCTACTTCAGGTTCTCTTCACCTTACTATTAAATTTCAAAAAAATCTCTATGACACATTTTTATAGAAAATTTAACATAGTACACCAGAAACAGAGCAATGCCTCCTTAGAAAGAGAGTGGCATTTAATTCATTGGCTTCTATGCACGTGACTTGTTTGTCTCGTGTCTGAGCCACCTCTTTTTGCTGCCTACTGTAATTTGGTTTCTTTTTTCCTGTGGTATAACACAAAATGTGTAATAAGCTTCATTATGATGTTACCTCTTGGTAACTTGATTCCAGAGGATGGTGATGATGGAACCATTTTTTAATTGTGTTTTCTTTCAATGGTCCTATCAGTCCAGACTCCCTGTGGATCTTCGCTAGTGTAGTAGCATCTGGCACCATCTGTACCAATCCTAATCAGACAGAAAAGAGATTGCATGAAAAAGCTTCAGCTTTAAAAAGATATGAAGACCATCAATGCATATGGCCTGTTGTTGGATCATTCCATGCAGAAAAAAAAAAGACATAATTAGAAGCTTATAAATAATGAGTGCAACAGAAAATATAGATAAGCATTATTTTTCTTTTGCTCTTTGGAAATGAAAAATAAAGGACACTTAGTAAAAGGTGGCAGTTCTGTGAATAAGAAATAAACCCACCAAGAACAACTCTGTGGATATAATTGCCTCAAGGTACCAACAAGGTCAACAACTTACTGAGATTAAAGTCAGTAAAATATGTACAAACCTAAAAAAAATTATAGAAAATACATTTATATATTTATTATTAAATATATAATAAATTATATATTACATATATACATACATTATATATTAGATATATACATACTTCAGGTGTGTTTATAGTCTAGAAAGCTACACAAATTTTTCTGCAGTACATGACGCTGATCACAGCTGGGAGAAAGGATACTAGATATGCAGAAATTAGTCTGATCCAGTATGTCATAAACTGGGACTCTGAAGTGCAGAGAGAAGCCAAGCATTTTGCAATGCTTCACTTCAATCCTCTGTCTCTACTGCATGCACTTAATTCCATTTTTGGAACTGAGACCTGGCTTGCCAGCCTTCTGTCCCTGTCCCCATGTGTGGTCCCATGGCACACCATCCTTCAACTCTGCATTACAGGAAGGACTTTCTCTAACAATTTCAGTTGGTGAGATTCTCCTCCTCAATACCATGTCTGGAAAGTAGCATTCTATTAGTGTTTTATTCACTTTTCACTTTTCTGTGAAAAGTGATTTCTGTGTTCCCACGGCCATTAAATTGTCACCTTCTATTTCCTTATGTGGACCAGGCGGCCTATGGAATAAGTCATTAGCTTAGGATTTGGAAAACCTGCATACACAAGTCTCCTTAAGAAGGTGTCCTGCATGACCACAGGCATGTCACTTGGTCCTTTTATCCTTAATCATTAGCTCTAAATAAATTATATTAACACTTCTGTAACTCATAAGGAAAGATGTCTGTGAGACACCGAGAAGTTTTCTGCTGCTATGATACTGAAAGGAAGAGACTGTCAGGGAGAGAATATTATTTGGAGACAATCCCTGTATCTTCCTTGGCAAAAATCAATTTGTTGGTATATGAAAGAGTCTATATAAATTCTTATGTTCAGGAATAGTAATCTTGTATTGTTTGCCTTTGAAGCAGAAGCTTTCAAGCTTTGACTCCCATATCTACAAAGAAGGGAGGAGTCTTTTTCAGGTCACCATAACCACTTGCCATGTGCCTGAACTCATCTATATTTTCTCCTAGTTCCTTCAGATCACTCATCCTCTCCCATTTTCACTTTGTGGCTCAGAAAGCAATGATTTTTTTTTTCTTTTAGTTTTTCTATTTTAATAGCTTTTGTACAGCAGGTAATCTGGAATACATCAGTCTTTTATTTGAGCAAGGATTATTTCCAGTAAAAGATTTGGTCAGTAAAAAATAGCAAGCTTACTGCTGTCAGCAGATTTCTTTAGCAAGCAATTGGTATCCCTGCTACAGCTCTGCTATAACAACCATAAAAGAGAGAAATAAAGCTTTCAGATGCGTCAGGCCTGCCCTAAGCAACATCAATCACAAGAGCAATATTTCAAAATCAACAGTGCAAAGCTGCCATCACTTGTCTACAGGTACTTTCTTTAGTCACATGCATGGAGGCTCATTTAAGCATCTATGTAAGACCATACTGGATTAAAACTTCAGTAGCTATGGCAAATTTTCTCCAAAGCCCTCTTTTTGATATGTGAAGTTAGATTCTTAATAATCTGTTGCCAGCTGATACTGTTGAGGCTTTTGGAAAATTCTAACCTAAGCTGCTACAAAATCCAATGAGTTCGGTTGTACTTCTGGAGAGGCAGAATAAACAAATTCAGCATTCAGGAGTAGGCAAGTATACAATTAAGGGCCCAAGAAGTTGAAAATCTGATTTTTTTTTTCTTTAAGTGGTGATATAGGTAAAACACCCATGAAAATAAAAATTAAAGAGATGATTTTTGTATATTTCCGTTAACATGAAATACGAATAATGTAATGCAGGTTCCTTCTATAATCTAAAACTGACCTTGTCCTTTTCCTGTAGATAAACACTTATAAATGACCATTTGCATATCCAGTCCCTCTTGGAGCCAGATGCCATCCATCACTCGAATAATTTGCAGAACCAACATATCTTGACGTAGATCATCACCTATCTGTGAAAATTGCACATGAAATTTAGTTTTCTCCTTCAATACCAGGAAGAAATAACTTCCTATTTAATTCAGACTTTTTTGCTCACCAAAATAGCTACATTCATTTTCACAGTAAATCCCTCTTGTTTTTCTTCAAAGTTGCTACATATCTCTCTGTGTCAGAAGAGGACAGAGTAGATGGCACACACAGGCAGGAACAGTTTTGGCAGCTACTGAGATGGTAACAAATGCTCTCTGATTAACTGTGGCCTTTCTGCTTATTATTCCTATGTAATTATCAGAGTTTGAAAATTTAATCCAGAGGTAGGATCATAATTTAGTTACATATTAAAGTATGCCTAATGCTAGACCCCTTTTTACAAATGGTAGCATTTGTCTAACATTAAGCCTCACAAGTTGGTATTTGAAGGAAGTTGAAGGGGAATTTTATCATGAATTTACATTTTATCCATGACACGATTCATATTCAGTTTCAAACAGCGATGCAGTGATGACCCCTCTCCCCATGGAGTTGGTCAAACAATAATCTCAGGGAAATGAGGCTTTAATTGTAGCCACAAGAATTAATGAAGAGATTATTTTCTGCCATGGCTGAGTAAACGGTTTGTGAAAACAACAGCCGTGATTTTTTGTTTTCCCATCTCATTCTATGTAAAATATATGATTTTTACTACTATCTAAAGTGCTTTATTTTTTTCATTACATCCTTTTCATATAAACATTCCAATTTAGAGATGTTTTACTGCCACGAAATGAGTACTTGAAGAGACATAAAGCTCATCTTAAAACAAAAATATCCAAATCTGTTTTTCTTTCATTTAAAGGTAACGTTGACCCCAAGCAACTCTTCTTAGTACCCAAACCTGCAAAAAATCTTATTCTTTCCACTTACCTCTCCTCACATATGCAGTCAGTAGACAATTTAGTACAATAGCAGTGCTTATCATTTTATGCATGCATCATCTGTCATGAATAAGCAATGGAACTATAGTACAAGTAAAAGGTACTTTAACACAGTGGTTTGCTGACAGGAGAAGGTGATTCTTAGATTAAATAGCATAAGAACCAGGTTTCTAACTGTTCAGAAAACCTTAAAAATTGCTAAGCTCCCCTAACAGGCCTTTAGATTCACATTTCTGAGAATCACACCTGCTCTAAGGGTCAATTTAAATAGGCAGCATAGAAACCTCTTTGTTTGCTTGTTCTTATTTATTTTTATCAATTGTTCAGACTTCTAGTTTAGAAAATGATTCTGCAAAAGATCTAGGAATAATGCCATTGGCAACACTGACCATTTTGTATCCATCAGCATTTTATGGATTTGTGTTCTTCTCTAAAATCGGTATCCACTCTTTTTGCTCTTTTGAAAGGGAACTAATTTTAAAATGCGTTTATTGTCTTTCTGTGGATGGACTGTTCTGAACTCTGAAGATTTTCTAGGTGACAACTGGAAAATAAACCAGAGTTTATTTTTGCAGAGTTTATTTTTGGAGTCAGTGCCTCCAAGAAACTCCAACGAGACAGAGCTCCTCTGCTGTCTCCTCCACCTCAAGTTCCTCAGCCCATTCCCCCATGCTGGCTGACAGGGGTAGAATTAGTTTTGTGAGGCAAATGCAGCTTCTAACCCTCCCATATTTTGATTTTTAAGAAACATATGGGAAAAGCCAATGGTTTTCAGTCATTCTGACCTATCTCTTCTCTTCTGACTTCAATGTGATAAACTAGCTTTAAAATATAAACTTTGAATTTTAGTCTGCTTGTCTTCACTAGGAAAAAAAATTGCAAGAAATTGTTTGATTCTCTATTGATCAAAAAAGTCATACTTCAGTGTATTGCTTCAACATATTCCCGTAAAAGTTCTAGTGGCAAAAATAACAGTGATAGTGAGCAACAAAGCCAAATCAGCTATTCTCAGGCTCAAGGTTTAAACCATAAATAAGTTGAATTTTAAGTCATCATTTTCCATACCAAAGAACCCGAGGAATAGAGAAAGAACGTACCTTAAAAATAACATTGATGTTTCCACTTGGAGCATTCGCATTAATGAAGGAGATTTTTAGTGGAAAAGCATTGGATGTAAAATATGAACATGACTTCAGGGGAAAACAAGATGAGACAGAAGAACAAGGTCACATACACAAAACATCAGGCCAAAACAATACCTCTGAAAAAGATACCATCTTTAAATACTTTAAATATCTTTATATATCCCTTCATAGCACTGATAACAAAAAATAAATAATTCTTGATATTACTGACTGTTTAACTGAAAAATGACCCAGACAATGTTTCACTTCCATATCAGACAATAAAAATGGACAATATTTTCTATAATAATTGGTTTTCATTTTCACCCAGGCCTACTAACGGTAAGTTTTGGCTGGAATTGAGTGGGGAAAGTATGTAAGACTGATCTAATGAGAATCTGTAAAGCACTGAAAGCCTTGGGTCCTATTATTTTCTAAAAAACCACCCATGCCCAATCAGACAATCTGTATGGAAGCAAAGAACCTGCAAATTTCTTTGGCAACCTCACTCTGGCTGACGCTACAGGAAATTCCAAAAATCATGATCTATTTTATCTGGAATTTATCTTAATTAAACATAAACTCTGTCTTCGAATGCCCTACAGCTCCTTCCACTGGAAGACCTCAAAGGGCTTCAAAAAGCATTAATGAGCCAAGCACTGCAAATCCTGTGTGAATCGGGGTGGCATTACTATCCTCATTAAAAAAAAAGGGGGGGTGGCGGGGAAACCCACTGAAAAACAACCAAAACCAATGGTAAATTAATGGCCTGGTTTCTAGAAATAATGAATGCCCCACAAGAGCTACTGCTCTCCTTACAGGGTGGAGTGTAATGGAGGCTAATTTGAACAAAAACCCTACCAGACACAGCTGTCTCTGGCTTTTCATCTAAACATCTCAAAGCATGGGACAAGCATGCAAATATTGTCTCAGCCACATCAAACCTCTGCAAAGTGCAGCAGCCATTATCAGCGATGAAATCCCAACCCCTCATGGAATTCTGCCAATTGAAATGGCTCAGTAAGTGCTTGAAAGGTTACTGTGAGATAGCACATCAGTGTTAGAGCTGGGAGCAGTGCTTGCTACTGGTAAAATCAATAGATGACACCAAAATGAAATTAAATTTAGGTAATTATAAGCACTTAAAAGTTCTAATTTGCATGATTATACTGACGTACAGTTCAATCAAGAAGCTGGATGTATTTATAGAAAGATAATAGCCTATAATGATATAAGAAAAATGAAAAAAAATTCTCTCTCTTCAGATACTTACATTTAAACTTTTTTGTATCTGTCCAGCCAAGCTGGAGCAGTATAAATAGCATGACTTTATGGTGAGATACCTTCCCATTAGTCATTTCCAAAAAGCCTGAAAGCAGGGAGAAGCAGCAGGCTTCAAATTTTTCTGACTTTTCTCATACACAATTGGCCCAAGCCTGTGGGGTGCTGGAAGTCCTCAGTTCTCAGCCAGATCAAGGCTGAGTAGCAATTACTTGGAGAAACACAGGTCAAAGACAACTGAAGGGATCAGCACCTCTTAGACTCAGGTCCACTATGGATAATGAACCAGAGAACAAAAATAGAGCACAAATTGCTGTAATGAGACAGCTATAACTGGTAATACACATGGCTGTTCAGGTTTGGTTTTTTTCTTGATGCTGGATATATTTTCCTTCTCCAGAGATGGAGCAGGTTATTCCTGGCATAATGTTGTTTATGAAACATTTCTGAACAAAGAATAACTGAATCTTAGGACTGTGGTCAAAGTAAAGTCAAGTATCACTTGTTTCCTTTTTTAAGGAAATTTTTAATAAGGTCATTTTTAATAGGGGCTACGGACACAGGTAAGTTAGCATGATTATTTAATATTTTAGTAATTCTGAGCAAGTCTCAGCTCAGCAAACAGACACCTTGCTCTAGACCTTTATCTGTTCCCATATGTGACAGGGGAGAGTTTTAGATGAGAAAAAAACTGATACCAAGTGCTACCTGGGCAGGGCAGGATGGTAACCAGGTCTCAGTTTCAGGGAAGCCAAGTGTCCTTGCCAATCCCAACACCACAGCACGGCAGCTGAGCTAGGAATGGGCTGCTCAGAGTTTGAAATGTCTGGTGCCATTGCTGTGTAATGTGTGACACATGCAGCACCAATCCCACCAGCCCCTTCACCTCTGCCTTAAACAAAAGCCTCCAGTTTAAAGAGGATTAAACTGATGTCAGTTTACCAGATGATTTATGCTTAATTTCAGTAAGATCATTTCCCAGTCAATGCAGGCACTCCCTCCCTTTCCCCTTTATACTGAAAAATAAAATTAAAAATGCAATCCATCACACAAGGTAGACTTACATCTGCCTCTACGCCTTGGACAACAAGCGCGGGATTCAGGGGAAGCCGGCAAACCTTTACCTCCTGGAAGAACTGCTGAAGTCTGTCGAGTTCCACCTCTAACACCTCCTGTAACACGTGAAACATTATGGCAACACAAAAGAACACACCACCAGCCTTTAAGCTGCTGACTGGCTTTCTGTATTTTAAATAAGCAGTACAGTGTCTGGAGCCAGCAGCAACTCTGTGACCTTGTAACAGCTAATGAGGTCACATTGACATGCAGTTCTTAAAAATAAAAACTATGATTTTACTCCACATTCATGCTTTCTCAGCACAGATGTACAACGAGCTCATGGTGACCTGTAGGCGTCGGTGGAGAAAGACTATTTACAAGAGCATCTAGTGACAGGATAAGTGGAAATGGCTTCAAACTGAAAGAGGGTAGGTTTAGATTAGATATTGGGAAAAAATTCCTTACTGTGAGGGTGGTAAGACACTGGAACAGAGAAACTGTGGCTGCCCCATCCCTGGGACACCAGGTTGGATGGGGCTTTGAGCAATCTAGTCTAGTGAAAGGTGTCCCTGCCCATGGCAGGGGAGTTAGAATGAGGTGATCTTTGAGGTCCCTTCCAACCCAAACTGTTCTGTGATTCAATAACATCAACTGGCAGCCTTGTATTGCTCTGCTGCATCTCATGGGTTTTTTTGCCTTGCCCAAGAACTTCACAATTTGTTGCTAGTTGTCTCAACAGCGTGATCTCCTTTGCCTAACTCTGTGTGTTAACTGCAGGATTTGGGTATTTCTCAGTATCACAGTAACTGCAGCATTAAGATTAAACCCTTAAATCTGAATTATGCATCAGTAATGTATAATGTATTACCACTATTTATTTTTCTTTATATGGATTTTCCTTTTGCAAATATTTTTGTCTTTTTCACTTCCTTGTTTGCTTTACTGCTCTCAATCACAATGCTGAGAGTTTTCTGAAAAAAACCTTTGAAAATCTTTCAATCCTTAACAAGGCAAAAAGATTAATGATATCTTTCATGAAAACCAGGACTGGTAAGTATATTTTTATTTGGTTTTCTGCTCTGCCTTGCTGAGATTTCAGCAAGAAGCAGTTTTACACATCAGGTAAGTAACAACAGCCGTCTCGAAAATTAACAGTTTTGAACTGAAAATGTACTTATGCAATATAAAAGCTGCAACTGCTGGAGAAGACAACTGCAAGTTTCTACTGCCAGGAATGTATCTCTGCAGATATGTGTTCAATATTCATTGCTAAATGTTGTATTTGAGATATTAAGCATATTCCACCCTGGCTGCCTTTGTTAAGAAATGACAATGTGTCCAGCCTGTCAAGGACAACTCCTCACAAAGCTTTTAACAAATACTGCAGCTCGACAGGAGTCAAATATTTTAGGAGGAGGTGGTGAATATGAGCATTCCTCTCAGTAAAACGTTAATCAGCTTTTTTGCCATTACTTCTGGACACCTCCAAGTCTGGTTAAGCAACCACTGATGAAGGAATTTGAATATCTTAAAAGATCTGCTAACTTCAATAGTTATAGTGATGAGAGTTGTCCCATTAAATATCTCTGTTTTACTTGTTTTCAGGGCAGCAAAAAATTTTACAAACTTTTGGTCAATTTGGTTTATTTATGTAAAGGGTATTAAAGGAAACAGGTGTCACTCCAGAAAAATTACCTGAAGAAACTTAGATGGAAGGGGCAGTATTTTTTAACAAACCTTTCTTTTTGGGTCACTGGCAGCTTTCACTTTTGTGGCAATGTCTTGCAGAATTCTGATGAGCTTTTCTTCCTTAGAAAACTCATTGTTCAGGGTTTGTCCAGCACAGAATTGGAGAGCAGCCAGTAGTTTCTTATACCAGATTTTGAAATGAACTTCATTCTGTGCATTCTTCAACAGCCTGAAGGAAGGAGGGGGAAAAACATCTGTGTATCAAAAATTGATTTTTATTTTATATAACTTCTAGCAGGAACAATAAATGGACTCCAGACTAATCTATGTTTGGTGACTTTGGGCAACAGGGCAAGAAAAAAAATGTTTGTTTGTAGGCAGCACTCAAGCACACATTTTCTTGGGTGATATCTTTATGCTTTTTTATTGCTATATTACTATATATTATAACAACCAAAATGGCTACATATGTGTTTTCGTTTGCAACCACGTTGTTCTAAAACTAAATCATATACCTATATACCTATATATATACATATCTGTAAACACTGATCATCTAGTATCAATTTCCTTTAATTCACTGCAAGGGATTTATTAGCAAAAGCAAAAGTTACATCCACCTTGCTGGGCAGGTCATAACAAATCTATTCTTTTTTTCCTCCTGCCACTTCAATTACACAAGCAAGCACATCTTTCAGCTGGGAGGTACATTTAAAGCCTGTTTTAGTCTCAGATGTATCATCAGTTCTAGAAATTATCACTATTTAAAGCTGAGCAGACATTTCTCAAATTTGCTATATGGCTAAAAACAGTGAAATGAGCCCATTTTATTCCTTTCTTTGCTGGTAAGTGTTGGTCTAAAGCAAAAACTCAGCTTTTAGTTCTACTGAAGCCTGTAAAAGCTTTGGAACTGGAGTTACTGCCAACATAAAAGTCAGAAATAAACCCAAAAACATACTTTTAAAAGTCATATTCACCATGAAGTCTTCTCTAATTACACACTTATTTGGGTCAGGAAAGCTGTGGTGTTTGGAGAGCTTTTTTAGTTAATTGAATTAATCACTGGGAAATTTTTTCCTTATGTGGACCAGAGGTTTTGTACACTATTTGATTTATTTTTGTAAGTTTAGATGGAATCACCAGCTCTGTATTGCTACTAACATCCTGCCCATTGCCTGGGATTTCCCTTTGACTGAAGGACGGATAAACTGCTCTTTGCGTTTCTATGAACTTCCCCTCGCCCCCCAACTTCATCCTTAAGAACATCTCAAACCTCAAATTCCTTAAAAATGTCTCAATCTCAGTGCAGTTTCCCTTACCTGATAACAAATAATTCTAGTTTTCACAGAACAGAAAATCAGAGAAGCTGTTGACTTTCAAGGCACATCACATAAGTATGTCACATAACAAAAAGCAAGAACAAGATATGGTATAAAGCACTGATATTTAAGGGTAAAAAAACATAATTCCTATAGACACTTCAACCCCTTAAGTCATATACAAAGCATCACAATATTGCTACTGTGGCACATGCCTCTTTTGATGATGAGGGATTCTTGTCATCTTTTATAAGGCAATGATTCTTCTAGGTCCTCTTTTCCTATATAATTCAATGCAGAACAATATTACCTACTGATTTCTGAAAAGCCTTTGCAGCTATACAAAATCTCTGAACTTCTAAGGACTTGAAAATCTTAAATAGAATATGTGGTGTTTCCATCAGAAATGCCCAGACATGAAAGGGAAGTTATATGAGAAGTTTATCATCAGCACTCTCTGGAGGAGTCTGAAATTACATTTTTTTCTGTAGACTAGTAAAACCAAATAATTACTTTTTGGATCAGAAAGAAATACAAGTTGCCATTGCGATGCCTATTAGAAGGTAAACCCCAGCACAGAGAGGTAGTTTTATTCTTTTCCTGAACCCTTCACAAACTGAAGAAGGTTGAGAGGACACACAGTGGACATATGGCAGTGGATAAAAAAATTCTTTCGTATTTCAAGGAGAGTAAGTCCAAGATTAAACTGGATGGGATTCATTTGCTTAAATGTAGATAGCTCATGCCATTTTAGATATCTTAGGGTATCCTACTCAGCCTCCAGCTGCTGCTTTGGAACCATATGGGTCCACTAGAGGGAATATCTCCTGTATGCCACTCCCGTACAGATATCTCAGACACCCTATGCCGGCTAAAGTAGCCGATGTTTAAGGTACTGAATCACACTCTGCAGTGGCCTTTTAGCTCAGCTGTAGGTAAAGAAGGTGATTCAAAATAAAAATATACTCTGTCCACTTCAGCAGCAAGTCAGGAAGAGGTCTGATGATTATCTTTTTAAACAAAAGCATCACTGGCACAGTCCAAACTGTCACATGGGAATTCTAGTCTACCAAAGCAAAGCCCAGCTCAGCCTCAGTCCAGCTAAACAGCTTGTATTACTCTTGGCTCGTGGGAGATGTAGTGGCCGGAGGCTGCCTGGGGCACAGTGA